>SDVV010031727.1:0-11514 GCA_016164225.1 Gammarus roeselii
ATATATGTCTCAATGTCTATCCAGACATTCCGGTATTGCTTGAACCGTGTAGATCTGTCAACCCTAGCTTAGGTTACACGGTGGGAAACCTTTGCTTTGCGTATTTTCCATCTCCCTCCAAAGTGTTTCTTTTAGCAAACGGCAGTTTGACCCCATATAAGATTACTTGACCGAGACACGTCGACAAGTGTGTCATTTGGGCCTGTCAGTTAAAAATAAGCAAGCTAGCAATTTGGGGCCGGGATTCGATAACGAAGAGGGGCCGTGTTTCCCTCCCGTATCCCTTTATCACCTTTAAGTTGTAACGGATTATGGGAGGAGTCTATGATCTTATTTAACTCTAAGTTTACTTGTATGCCAATGAGGCACAAGCAGCCAAAGAAGACACGCTCCTCATTGGTGAGTTCGGGCCTCTATTCCAGTTAAGGCCTGCCTCTTTTTTAGAGAGTTCAAGTTATTCGGGTGGTGAGGTGATTGGGACATCACACTACGTAACAGAACAGCATAAGAGGAGGGTGGGTGTTCTGTTTTCTGTTCTCTTCGCCTCTTGTTTAATTTGAACTTCACTGAACTTTATTGTACTTCACCATCCACCTGCATAACTTAACGATGTTCTCATACCTTCTCTTGTTTTAGTATCACGATCATTATTCATGCTCGTTTGAGAAATACCCTGTTTACTTGTTATTGTTCCATTATGCAAAATAATATGATAAAAATATCTTGCCATCATCACAATCTTTCTCTACCTTTAACGCATTGAACAACCTTTAAACTCAAAGTTTATATCACGTACCTAAGTACCTAAATTCCATCCGTACACAAGTACCTAAATTCCATCCGTGCATAAGTACCCAAATTCCATCCGTTCATAAGTACCTAAATTCCATCTGTACATAAGTACCTAAATTCCATCAAACATGAGTACCAAAATTCCATCCGTACATATGTACCTAAATTCCATCCAGACACAAGTACCTAAATTCCATCCGTACATAAGTACCTAAATTTCATTCATACATAAGTACCTAAAGTCTATCCGTACATAAGTACCTAAATTCCATCCGTACACAAGTACCTAAACTCCATGCACCTCTCGTTCAGCTCACGGTGGAACAATGAAGGGATTAAGAAGGAGGAGCACTATGGCCCACTATACACGACTTTAGAATTACAGTATTTAATCCATTTTTCAATTCTAAATACAGCTGATTACTTTGTTCAATCAAGAGGACAATCTGGTGACAACTGTATTACATTTTGTAATCCAGCCGACATTCCTGTGGATGATGGATTACAATTGCTCCTCCAGGAATAGAGAACACTGTTCTTTACTACCAACTCGATGGCCTTGTTGAATAATTGTATGTAGTCGGGTATGTGTCTGGACTAGCTTAGGGAAGTCAGGCAATGAGGTGGACGAATCTGAATAAGTCAGTATTGCTGGACAATTCTATGTGAGTAAAGCTGACTAACAAATTGGATGCTGGATAAATTTATAGTAATCCAGACATTCTTCGTGATTTTTCGAGTGTAATACTGAGTGATAAAATAGTCAGCATGGTGAGATGGTGTTCGTACCCTGTTAGGATACCGCGGGACGAATATTTTCCATTGTATAGAGTCCAGCGATAGCTTACTTGAACTCTATAATAGTCATTCGTGAGATCACTGTTAGGGAATCAGGATACTCCTCGCCCTGCTCGACTTAGCGTTTATGCGATGCTACAATTGTCACAAATAATATGTGTTGTTGCTCTGAAGACTAGCACGTATTGCTCACCGTGGGGCCACTGCTTGCTCAAGTGGCTGCTTCTGGCTCACCGTGGGGCCGCTGCTTGCTCAAGTGGCTGCTTCTAGCTCATCGTGGGGCCATTGATTGCTCAAGTGGCTGCTTCTGGTTCACCGTGAGGCCACTGTTTGCTCAAGTAGCTGCTTCTGGCTCACCGTGGGGCCGCTGCTTGCTTGCTCAAGTGGCTGCTTCTGGATCTCGTGCTTGATTATTTCAGAACCAATTTAATGAGTCTAAAATTGTAAAAGAAATGTTTGCAGTCGATGTTTTCCGAATTGATTTTTCTCCGAAGGGCTCCACTACTTATTTTTTTCTCAGTGCATCAATCGTCAGCAAAATGTTGAATAATGACAAAGAGGAAATAAACCAATGAATTGCACTACTAAATACTAAAATTAGATATTAAAATTAGAGAAAAATTACATTGACGAATGATGCACTGAAGTAACTGAATTAATGTACGTATATTGACATACGTAATCATGAGCGAGTTCCCACGTCGAATAAAATAAAATTGCATGGCGAGGAATGTCCCTTTGAAGATCCTGTCCGGGAATAATTACACTTTGTATGGAAGTGTAACCCAAAAAAATGTTTTCTCAAATATTTCTAGACGTAAACTTCCTTTTTGAAAAAAAGTATACAACAAATGTATCCCAAATTATTATCGAATAACCGTATGATAGGCCAATAATGACTGACACTCATTTGATATCACAAAAATGGGTAGATTGGTGACTACTGATTGGTCTAAGGATCACGGATGGGGCTTAACCAAGGAGTTTGTCTAGGTGGCGACGTTACAGCATGTTCTATCAACGCTAGCCAGTGAGTGAAGCCAAGCCACCGACCACAGCTGCACGGCGGCCGCCGTGCGGAGGACAGGATACGGCGGCCGCGGTGCGGAGGACAGGAATACTGTTGTATGGACAGGGAGTAATTCATTCATTGCGCTCTAACTCCTGATAGCAGATACCTATACCGATATGGGACATGTCAGGATGGAGTGTACACAGACCTTGCGAAGGAAGTTGTTTCATCGATTTATGACAACGCATTGTTACATTAAAGTCCATTAAATGGAATCAATTTGTTACAAAATTGACAACTCTTTGTGTTTTTCAGCATTCAAGTATCTTACTAGAAAGTATTTCGAAACAACGCATTTTATCAGAAGGCACACGTGATTTTTGAAATGATTATAACTTGAATTAAGGCATTATGTTGTATGTGGTTGCTGATCACAGTTTCATGCAGGGGCAAGTTGTGTGTATCCGGCTTGATGCACGCAAAGACGATGGTCTTCCATGCAATTTTGATATCAGTTTCTATTCGATGCCTATGCAGCTACAGCATATACTGTACAATGTTTCACATAAATTATGCAATGTAAAATACACAAAGATGGGGAGGACAAAGCACAAGTTTTTATGTCGAAAAATATCAGGACCACGGGATTAATCCTTCACGTCACCATCTACTTATTTCGTCAATTCAGATAACGTGAGCTATTAAAAATACAATGGACAAAACTTTCTCAGTGTTGACGCTGAAACCGCACAAGAATCGTCTATGTAACTACTGGATCTCGATTTCCAAGCGATGAGGTTATGAGTTCTCATGAAAATGTCAAGATAACTATTTTGTGGTCTATCTGCAGTAATAGTGGTCTAACTGCAGTAATAGTGGTCTAGCTACAGTAATAGTGGTCTAGCTGCAGTAATAGTGGTCTAGCGGCAGTAATAGTGGTCTAGCTGCAGTAATAGTGGTCTAGCTGCAGTAATAGTGGTCTAGCGGCAGTAATAGTGGTCTAGCTGCAGTAATAGTGGTCTAGCTGCAGTAATAGTGGTCTAGCTGCAGTAATAGTGGTCTAACTGCAGTAGTAGGGGTCTAGCTGCAGTATTAGTGTCTAGCTGCAGTAATAATGGTCAAGCTGCAGTAATAGTGGTCTAGCTGCAGTATTAGTGGTCTAGCTGCAGTAATAGTGGTCTAGCTGCAGTAATACTTGTCTAGCTGCAGTATTAGTTGTCTAGCTGCAGTATTAGTGGTCCAGCTGCAGTAATATTCAATACGATGCCAATGTTTCAAGCACGAAACCTTTTAAACGAGTCTTGCAATTTGACGAGAAACATGTGGTTACCTCGTCGATGCGCCCAATCTAAACACTGTCCCCTCTCCAAATTGATCATTTAAACGATACAGAATTTAAAGTAATTATTTTGAAAGTTTATAATGTACTTACCTAAAAAAACGGACTACAGTGTTATAACTTCACCGCTCAGAGCAGCCGCAGGCACTGCAAACAGCTATCGTCGTATCCCTCTCCGTTCATTTTAATGCATTGCCGCGCGCTAGGTTGCCCCTCCAACTGGCTTTCAGCCAAATGACAGCCAGTCCTGCCATGCTTCAGTTCGAAGCGGCTGAGACGCCTCCGCCTATCCAGCCTCATTGGGCTCACCAGCACCAGGTGGTCAGAACGATAAGAAATATGTGCATTTAAGCAGTTAAACAGTAAATTATATTGTGTATACATTAATCCAATGCGTATTAAATCAAATCGGAATTATTTCAATTTTTGACGTGAATGTCCGATCCAAATTTGGAAACCAAAAGATGGACGCCGGTCCGGCCATTGAAAGGAATAAGAAACCTTATCAGGTTGGACAAGGGAGTTGAATATGTGACGCAATAAAAGGAGGCATGTTGAACATTTTTTGGGTTCCGAATTTTCACATACGTTGTGACGAACTACTGCAACACAGTAGGATGGCCGTGTTCGTGCAGTGCGCGGTCGGACGGTTCGTGCGGTGTAACGTACTACTCCCGTGCAGTGTGCGGTCAGTACGGTTCGTGCGGTGTGACGCATAACTCCCACAAGTTAGGATGGCCCCGATCTAACATGGCCGCTGCCATCACCAGTGACTGAGGGTGGACAGAACAATGCCAGACTGGCTGGCGGTGCAATCCTCGCTGAGATATAAACCAGCAGCAGGACACGTCACCGGTGATACCATGGGCAGCTCATTCATTTGCATAAGCTATAACTTACTAGATGAAAGTATTGCAAAATTATGTTCTGAATACATGTTTTGAAAAATATCTCGATGAATTGTCGAAGCGTAGAGGTCTTATTTGTAAGTTTAGTGTGTCCTTGCATTGAGTTTGGTCATACATTGGATGTTACATTTAGTGCTCTGTGCCGATGCTACGATATCCACCGTAACACGTGCACCGGACTGATTTTGTCAGCTCAAAATAAGAAAAATAGTAGTGTAAGGGTGTAATGTGTGGTTATTTAAGGTCACCGGGAAACGTATAGAAAAACTTTCTTGAAACCAAGAATAAATCTGCCACCAATCAGTCTGGTTTTGTTTTGTTTCGTCAGTGACTCTTTTACTTGCTGTTGTGTCAAGGAAGAATAAAGTAACGTCGTGAGTAAGACTAACTAAGTGTGCAAACATGTACGCTGTTTTCTCCAAGAGAATACATATGTATTCTCTATCACCGTGTCCAGAATGACAAACCTAAAACGGGTAATAGTCATGAAGGTTGTGTCGCCATCTTTTCTTGAGTCTTCTCTCACCTGTTGGATGTGTTTCGAAGTGCTGGTCGCCAGTACAGGAGGGCCAGAAACGCAGTGTTGAGCACTGCTGCCGCCACCGCCAGCAGCAGCACCAGCGCAGACAAGGCAATCGAGTCGCCATCCGAGGGCGCTAGTGAAGCATCGTCTCCGGGAGCGGGTGACGGGTCTTCGTCATCCATCGATGGAGGTGCGAGTACAGCGCCTGCCTTAGAGAACTTCTCCAAAAATGCAGCTGGGCTTGGATGAATTATATAACAACAATATCATAGCTGGTCATGAGCTTATATGTTTCACTAGGTGAGGAAAATTCGTATCACTGAATAGAAATTAGAATGAGTTCTTCTGACGTTGAATAATTGAAAATTGTGTTTCTAACTACGAGTAAAACTAAGTTTTTAATAAATTGTAACATCTGTGATGAAGCAGTTGAGATGGAATGTCAGTCATTGTGTCCCGTTCCGACATTGCTATTAACAAACATAGGCGCTGCTGATGTCTTTTTGCAAAGAACCTGAAATTGTTTTAATTACTTGGACATTTAAGGAATTTCTATTATTTGAATCCAATTCATCGGCATAATTGGACAATATTACATCCCGCATCAACTATCACTATTGATTCGAAGAATACTTCGTACAGTGTTTGATCGAGTGCAGTGAAGAATGTGGTGCGTGAATAACATCCTACAGGACATATTTAGGGACGAACAATTCATGGCTCCTCTTTGGCGTTGTGTTTGGTGGCCTCTTAATTTGATGAACCCAAAGCGGCAATGCCTAGGAGCCTGCAGGTGGACACGGTCACCTTCCGTCCTCGCCCTTATCCAGGGCGGTCTGGCCAATGACACTCGCGCGGTCCGGGCACCTTGAACTGATGGAGTGTTCGCCCTCCTACCTTGACTTGAGAGGTATTGCGCGGCAAACGGCAAAGCCACTGCAGTTACTACAAAAATTGCATCAATATATTAGTCTTATCGGCTGAATTGATATGACTAGGCCTAATTAATTAGGCATTTCTATTTAGCGCTCTGTATCATCAGTGGATGATATTGTCCAAGGGTTGAAATGAGTTCCACTTCGACGATGATTTAGACACCCATGCACTGACGCACTTGGATTTGTTTGCACTCGAGCATTTTACGCTGCTGACACCTGACTAAGAGCATGTTACGCTGCTGACACTTGACTAAGAGCATGTTACGCTGCTGATACCTGACAGAGAGCATGTTACGCTGCTGACACCTGGCTGAGAGCATGTTACGCTGCTGACACCTGACTGAGAGCATGCTACGCTGCTGACATCTGACTGAGAGCATGCTACGCTGCTGACACCTGACTGAGAGCATGCTACGCTGCTGACACCTGACTGAGAGCATTCTACGCTGCTGACACCTGACAGAGAGCATGTTACGCTGCTGACACCTGACTGAGGGCATGTTACGCTGCTGACACCGGACTGAGAGCATATTACGCTGCTGACACCTGACAGAGAGCATGCGACGCTACTGACGCCTGACTGAGAGCATGTTACGCTGCTGACACCTGACTGAGAGCATGTTACGCTGCTGACACCTGACAAAGAGCATGTTACGCTGCTGACATCTGACTGAGAGCATGTTACGCTGCTGACACCTGACTGAGAGCATGTTACGCTACTGACACCTGACTGAGAGCATGTTACGCTGCTGACACCTGACATAGAGCATGTTACGCTACTGACACCTGACTGAGAGCATGTTACGCTACTGACACCTGGCAGAAGAAACTAACGCGTTCAAATAAGGTCCTTTTAGAAAATTTAAATGCTACATAGTAACGGTAATAGTAATAATATGATGGAGCAATCATTTCAGAACAAAATTAATTGTTGTAACATAGGCTCGGTTACAATAGGTATAAAAATATTATGATGTACACAATTTTGTTATTTAAAGTGCCAGTGTCATGCGTATAAACATGCAGGGAATTTTTTAGAACAATTGGGCAAGTGGTTCTTGAGCTATCACCTCTTGGAGCTGACAGCTTGAGACGTCATAAACTGATTTCATTGAGAAAATTAATATGAAATCGATCTATGACGTCACAAACCATCTTAAAAACCATAAGTTCAATTGTTCTCTTATTTTCACTGTATCTCAGTGTTGCTTATATCTACATTATAAAAAAACAATCAAGCATGATACTGGCTCTTTGGGCAACCTATCATAACACCTTATGTACGAGTAATGTTTTTGTTTTCCAAAACATAATTTAAAAAAACATAAAAATTACAATTTGTATATTTTACTGAGATACTTTGTTATTACGTGTAATCACGGTGCATTTTATCATGTCAGAGTGTCACGCCTCGTTGGGAGGAACTGATGTGGAGATGTTGAAGGGATTAAACCATGTACGAGCAAATGAATGTCACTGCTCGTGATGCATGCAAGCATGCGTCTGCCCGCGCACGTGCAGGTGGCCACATCTGACGGAAGGTCTTCAGAGTATGCCTCTTTCCTCACCCCAAGGTGGGAAAGAAGACATATTCCGACACAATGACATAAAATGCCGTCTCAGTGGCTTTAAATACAAGTGGGGTTGAAAATATAACACTGGTGTATAGAAAAACAAAAACATTTGATCGCAAATCTGGCACGGTTATCATTGGAGAAGCTCCTACAGTCGGTTGCAGCTTCCACAACCTTGTAAGTATTTTACACAACCTTGTAAGTATTTTACTTCCACAACCTTATAAGTATTTTACTTACACAACCGTGTAAGTATTTTACTTACACAACCTTGTAAGTAATTTACTTACACAACCTTGTAAGTATTTCACTTACACAACCTTGCAAGTATTTTACTTACACAACCGTGCAAGTATTTTACTTACACAACCTTTTAGTATTTTACTTACACAACCTTGTAAGTATTTCAAATTCCCAATCACGCAACTCAAGGAAATAACCCACTTTGTATAGTAAGTAGGTTGTATTGTATTCACTCTGAAAGGGATGCTATCGAACTAGTGGGCCTTAGTTGAAGATGCCACAAGCGCAGTTTTGATTTAGAATTGACTTACAAACTCTTTTGTGAGCAAAGGCCTTCTCCTGCAGCCTACCTTTTTAGCCAGCAAATCACTTCGAGTACCCAAATTTATTGATTGTGTGATCGTCCGCTCAAGTAGTTTATTAAAATCACTCAAACTTATATCAATATTTTCCTATAACTTATAAGGTGAAAAGAGGTTGTATTCTTTAATATCTATGGGCTCTCACGACATCGATGGGCCTCAAGAGAAAAACTGTACTGTTCACATTTACAGTGAATATGTGTAGAAACTGGTTTTAAATACTTAACGTTATCCTACACAGCCTCTCAGGCGTCTCGCTTATAGTTTTTCCGGTCCACTTGTGTTACCTAACTCTTGATAATCGTGTCGCCTTATGCAGTCGTTTCGTAACAGCGAATCGACTGCGTCTTGTCATACTAATTTATGGAAGCGATCCAGCGATTGGATTGACTAACGTTCAGACTGTTCGTTGAGCAAAGCAGAACGGCAGAAATGGGTCTGGAAGAACAGCCCATCTTGTGTAATGAATTATACATGTTTACTCTCTGGAGGGAGATCATTTGTTTATATGTGTTTTGTATCGCCGTATCGAATGTGAACTGATCAAAGTTTGAAGGTAACAATGAAATGCAAAGGCAAACGCCTCTAAAATCTGTCAAGGTACCTACATATATAGTTTGTTGGTAAACGTAGGTTAAGATAGCATTTGTAATTATCATACGACAACTTGCTTCCGGCACCCGTCCCGGCTGAAACTTGATGACAATTCGAGCCCACGCTTGTTGAATGGTCTTGTAAATATGGATGCAGTGCACAGTCTTGCTTAATTGACGAGACCGTGAGGGTCGTTGTGTCTAGTGATAGGCTATATTAAGTCTATCCACCGTGTCGACCGACCGCGAGGTCTATTGTATCTGCTGAGTAGGAAATGGATCTGACGAATAATCAAATGGAGGTTCTTGAACCAACTCGTTGACAACAAGCACCTACCTTTCTCGTTGCCATTGAATTCTTTGTATGGCACATACTAAAGGGTCCGTATTTGAATGGTCGATCAATAGATGTGAAGAAGACGCCATAGTATTTGTACGGTCATTACTATTAATTTAGAAAACTCCACCAACGCCCGCGTCAAAGCCACCAACGACTCTTCTATTACGTGCCTACTGTCTTGGCAATGTTTCCAAATCGCGGTCAGAGTGCTCAAGTTCTTTGCAATGTATATGCGCATTATGAATAGGTTGGGTTTTTGCGAGGCAGTCCTAATTATTAACATCAATGTACAAATTAATGATATGCGTAACAAATAACTACATGGAGGAAATACATAGTATCATGCACAAACCCCAAATTAGGCGGCCGAGTCAAGTATAAATTTACTACTCTGGGTAAGAGTCATGAACATTGAGTCTGTTTCACATCGTTGAAAAGTGAATTTAACGAAAATGTCTAATGCCTTCGGTGTAATGTTTATTTCAACTGTAATTTCAATGTTGAAAGATACAAATTTATTGTTTTGTAACGGCCACATTCCATTATTACGGAGAATCCAGCTATTTGCCTGCTTATAGCGACTGTGACTGTTAGAAGCTAGCCCGAGTTCTGAGAATTTTGTTTTGTTGGCACGGGCTCTGACCCGCGGGGCAACTTTTTTGCTAGTTAGGTGAAGGGCTGAACACGTAAGGTCAAGTTTCCTGTCCCCCTCATATTGGTTCAATGAGGCTAGAACACTAGTCTTTGTCATGTCTCTTCTTTTCGTCTGTGAACTAAGTTTGACTGGGCAGTTTTTGCTGGCACTCCGAAGACACTCCGAGTGCAGACTGGCACTCCAGGTCCGGACTTGAGTTACTCCAACCACCCTGCTGCTGACGGCAGCTTTTACTCAGCGTCTAATCTAATAAGAGGTCCCTTGCTTATAAGGACCAGATGCTATAAATTAGAGAAGACCGTGCGCTGGTCTACTAATCAAGGTGGCTGACAGAAGGCAACGTAATTTAGTTCGGACTGAGCGTATAGGTGATACGATCATGAGCTCTTGAAGCAGGTAAGAAGATTCACGCGACGGCAGAGGGAAGTTATGGACGAACAATTGCTATTATGCACGGGAGGTTTTTCCCCCAGGGCTTGCAGCCGAAATCATAGATTATGTTGTTGGTTGAACTGTTTATATTTAATGCATACATTATTTACGTGTTGCATCTTACATTTATTTATTTTGGTAAGGATTAAAAATGCTGTAATTTTAAGATTAATCCCAGAATAGTTCAAACTTGCGCTTTTGGGTGATTAAGCTTGTGTGAGATGAATAATTATTGCTCGCTCAAAAAGAACTTGTTGAAGACAATGACAGACGACTTCCTATTTATCCAGCCCCTGGTAGTCGATTAGACAGTTGGGCACTATCCGGTCAGGATTTTTAACTGATAAATATAGCTACAGTACGTTATCTAATTTTCCATTAGTTCAGTCTTCTCCGCATGGGAGCCCAGATACTTAATACACTGACACACTTCCTCCAATGACCACATTTAGGATGACAAATTCTGCTCTCAACGACAGTCCTCGAGCATCTCATCACTTTACTCTTACCCACGTTCACTCGCAGCTTTTTCCTTTCACACACACTACCAAACTCGGGCATTTTTAAAGAGGTATAATTTATTGAAAAAAAATTGCGGGATTCCTGATTCGTTAGCTGATTAACATGAATGGATCAGTACGTCATACAGTTGCAAACCAAATGTCTTTGTTAGCACCTGGATTAAATTTATCCTTTTATAAGGCCAATATTTACCGTGTAGTTGTATCAGTATTTCATATATTTTTGAGAAGAAATGGAATACGAGAGTTCGTTAGTTTAATTATTTAACTCTTGATCTGTTACGCTTACTTTTGATCAGTTGCATCTATGAATAATGTATAGAAGAAAAGCGCAGGAACCTTAGCTAGCTTGGCTCTTGGCCCTAGCTTGGCCCTAGCTAGCTTGGCTCTTGGCCCTAGCTTGGCCCTAGCTAGCTTGGCTCTTGGCCCTAGCTTGGCCCTAGCTTGGCCCTAGCTAGCTTGGCTCTTGGCCCTAGCTTGGCCC
>SDVV010031728.1:0-11514 GCA_016164225.1 Gammarus roeselii
CGCGGCTATGTCGCAGACAGGCGGTCGCGGCTATGTCGCAGACAGGCGGTCGCGGCTATGTCGCAGACAGGCGGACGCGGCTATGTTGCAGGCTGGCGGAAGCGGCTATGTCGCAGACAAGCGGACGCGGCAATGTCGCAGACAGGTGGTCGCAGACAGGCGGTCGCGGCTTTGTCGCAGACAGGCGGTCGCGGCTATGACGCAGACAGGCGGACGCGGCTATGTTGCAGGCTGGCGGAAGCGGCTATGTCGCAGACAGGTGGACGCGGCTATGTTGCAGGCTGGCGGAAGCGGCTATGTCGCAGACTGGTGGAAGGGCTATATCGCAGACAAGCGGACGCGGCAATGTCGCGGACATGTGGTCGCGACTATGTCGCAAACAGGCGGACACGGCTATGTCGCAGACAGGCGGACAGCTATCTCGCAGACAGGCGGACGACTATGTCGCAGACAGGCGGACGACTATGTCGCAGACAGGCGGACGGCTATCTCGCAGACAGACGGACGCGGCTATGTCGCAGACAGACGGACGCGGCTATGTCGCAGACAGGCGGACGGCTATGTCGCAGACAGGCGGACAGCTATGTCGCAGACAGGCGGACGGCTATGTCACAGACAGACAGACGCGGCTATGTCGCAGACAGACAGACGCGGCTATGTCGCAGACAGTCGGACGTGGCAATGTCGCAGACAGTCGGACGCGGCAATGTCACAGACAGGACGCAATTACGCTATGGACATGGGGACACGACGATGTGGTGGACAAGCGAACACAATGATGATGCGGACAAGCAGTCACGGTGATGATCCGAGCACAGCGATGTTGCAGACAGATGAACACGGCGGTGATGCGGACACGGTGGTGATGCGGACGGGCGGATACAGCGATGTTGTAGACGAGCGGACACGACGATGTATCGGACAGGCGAACACGACGATTTTTGCAGACATAGCGATGTAAGGGACTTGTGGACGCAGTAACGCTGCGAACAGGCGGACACAGCGATGTTGCGACATTGCGGACACGGATGAAGTTGCGAACAGGCGGTCGTTTACGGAGAGCGGACAGCAGACACGACAATTTATTTAGGGGCAGCAAAATCGATTTACACAGATTTTATGTCGTGGGGACAAATTATGTATCTATCGCCAATTGGGACAAGTGTCAGCGAGTGTTCGTGGTGGTATATGTGGGTGCATATATAAATGTGTGTGTGTATGTGCGTGTAGGTGTGTGCAAGAGTATGTGCGTCTGTGTAGGTGAGCGTGTAAGAATGTGTGTAGGCGCGTGTGTGGTGTGTAAATGTGTATGTGTGTGGGTGTAGGTGTGCGGGCGTGTATGTGTGTGTAGATGTGACTGCGTACGTGGGTGTAGGTGTGTGTGTGTGTGTGCAGGTGTGTCTAGGTGTGTATGTGTATGTGGGTGTAAGTGCGTGTATGTGTGTGTGTGTGTGTGTGTGTGTGCGTGTGTGTGTAGATATGCGTGTATGTAAGTGTTGGTGTGTGTATGTGCGCCTGTGTAGGCGCGCGTGTAAAGTTGTGTGCGTGTAGGCGTGTATGTATGTGTGTGTAGGTATGAGTGTAGATGTAAGTGTGTGTATGTGCAGGTGTGTGTGTGTTTAGGTGTGCGTGTAATTGTGTGAGCGCGCGCGTGTGTGTGTGTGTGTGTGTGTGTGTGTGTGCGCAGGTGTATGTGCGTTTGTGTTATAACGAGTTAAACGAAAAAAAGGTTCCTCCTATCTGCATAGACAAGGGACAAAGAGTTGAACCCATGCTACTAGCTAGTGGAAAATAAATGAATGTAGGAGCTCTCCTAGATTCAAGGTTTCAAAGCGTCGAATGAAGCGTTTCCCATAGTGGAACACCTCATCATCGTTTGTGTGACGCCATTAGCAGCACCGTTGGCGTGACACCACATAACAACATCGCCGGTGCGACGTCATAACAGCTTCGTCGGTGCGGCGCTACATTAGCTTCGTCAGTTTGACACCATCGAAGTTTGTTGTTAGATCATAGAAGCCTCGTTGTTGTGGCACCATACAAGCCTCGTCAGTGCGACATCGTTGGTGGTGTGGTGTGATACTACATCAGTACCATTAGTGTGACACTGGAGCAGGATCAATGGAGACCACAGCAGCATCACTAGTGTGATGTCACATCAGCACCGTTGGTGTTACACTCGAGCAGTACCATTAGTGTGCCATTAGAGCAGCATCGTTGGTGTGACACCTTGACGGCACCGTTGGTGCAACAACATAGCAGCATCGTTGATGCGATACCATTTCAACATCGTTGGTGCGGCACCATAGCAGCATCGTTTGTGTGTCCCATATCAACTTCGTTGGTGTGGCACCAGAGCAGCATCGTTGGTGTGACAATAAACAGCATCGTTGGTGTGGCCGTTCACAACGCCATCGTTGCTGTGACACCATATTAACTCTTCTTGCCGTGGCGACAATGCGGCACCGAGGCAGCATCGTCGATGAGGCACCGTAGTAGCATCGTCGATGCGGCACCGTAGCAGCATCGTCGATGCAGCACCATAGCAGTATCGTGTGAGATACACGAGCAAAATCATGGATGCTGCGTACTAGCAGCATCGTCGGGGCGGCTCCATAGCAGCCTCGTGTCTGTGACACCATAGCAGCATCATCGCTGTGGTGAAGGCAGAACAGTAAAGCAGGGCGACCGCCATCAGCAGCAGCCAAGCCACGTTCCATCGTAAACCTGTCTATGGCCATAATATCCTCAGCCCCTTCACCCCCCTCCACCTTCGCCATATGAGGACGAAGAAGAAGCAAAGGAATATATGTTGGCGTAGCTTGCTCAATGGAATATTTGTCAGATATTCCGGTTGGAAAGAGTACTAAACAATATTGAAGAAGACAGGGGCAAATTTTTACCAACGATGCTGCTCGTTGGAGCAGCATCAAAACTTAGGGGTAATTACACGTGACATTCTCTTATGCAACCTAGGGATTTTCATCACAATACTTCTATATATAAGCCTAACACACTAACATATCTAACAATGAAGGACCCCTACTGCAGACATCAGATGAGTGAGGGAGGGGCACACCAACTTCAGTTAACGATGTCTAGTAGCTACCAACTCTGAGAGCAAACGAGATCATATTTAACATTACTCTGATTTACCAAGCGAAAGTTTTCAGTACTTCATCAGGTCTGTACTCAAAAGCCGAACATTCACAGCCTATATTGAAGCAGCCTAAAGTGATCACAATAGCCGGCGTTACAAATGCAGGATGCATACTCAATATGGGGGCGAATTTGTGCTACGTATGAGGACAGCATTAAACTCCGCGGACCAGCAGACAGTTGAGCCTACCAAACAGTTTGCCAACTCATTAGCCGATGCAGCCACCTCACCAATATCATGGTGGAATCTGGAACTTATATCCACACTTTCACTCAAATATTTGTGCAGTGTGTGAGTGTCAGTGAGCAACTCCAATGCTCTACCTCGCAGGAAGTACTCGTCGACTGGAACCAGATCATCAAAAACCATCCGACCTCTATGTAAGCACAACACACTGGTTTGAAGTTTTTGAACACCCTAAATGGCAAGCTCAGTGTCCTTACGTGGATAACTCAGGAACAGCTTGTAGTCGTCTTGGAAAAACACTAGAGATGTGATTGATATAGATCAAGAATATCCCGTTGGCCACTCCCCTTTCTGTGGGATTCGGCTCAATGTATGTTTATTTATTTCGGTAGGAACTTCAGTGGTCCAAATACACGCCCTGAAGAACACCACTAGTCTCATTACAAGAGCTTCTAATAAGACTACCACTCACACAACGGTCATCGCTCTGCTAGAAAGGAATGCAGAAATCCAGGTGAGCAATAAATCATAAATACCCCAGGATCCAGCTCAGACAGAAGCACAGAATGACTCCTCACATAAAATTAGTTTTAAAAGTCAAGCATTATGTCACCTGCAATACATCACTCGTCAATCCACGCTCAGGCTTCTTCGTGGGTCAACAGCAACTGATCCTCAGTGCTACGGTTACGGCGAAAATTTTACGGCTGAGATGACAAAAGATTGTCATCCGTCAACTCCGTCAACCTGTACACAACTATTCTTTCCATTAATTTGCAGCAAACGGACGTTGTGTCTCGGCACTAACCCGTTATTTTGTTCGTGTAGTAACCTCATTTGCACGATGAAGCAGTGCCAGAAGTGTGAAACAATAAAGGGATCTAAGGTGGCGAAAGATGGCCGACAACTGATTCCTTCTACTATAAAAAGACTCCTGCTACTATAAAACACTCCTGCTACTATAAACAATAAATGGATCTAAGGTGGCGAAAGATAGCCGACAACCGACTCCAGCTACTATAAACCGACTCCTGCTACTATAAAACACTCCTGCTACTATTACCAATAAAGGGATCTAAGGCAGCGAAAGATGGCCGACAACTGACTCCTGCTACTATGAACAAAAATGAGACTCGTGTACCTATGAAATTAAATAGCGCCTGCTTGAAGTCCCAGCTGATAACCTACTCCATCTGCTTCGCTCATGGGCTGCTGAACTAGTGTTGAAGGATTTTTCACTAATCTGCATCTTCACATTCCGTCACAAAACAAAATCAACAGCACAAAGAGAGACCGTTTAGCTGAAGACGATCCCAGACAGACAGCGTCGGGATGCATTAGGAATTGGAGGCCCGACGCTTTGGCTGAGAACTTCAATACCACTTACCGGGCCGCGTCTTAAAGATTTCCGATAATCGAAAATAGTAATGAGGATTCGACAGGCGCGTGCGAATTGTATCAAAACTTGAATGAAGCTTCGGTGAACAAAAACAAAAAGGTATATTGGCGATAAAATGGTTAGAACTTGTGGTCTGCATGCAACTGCCAATGTGCTTTTAGAATGTGAGTAATAAGGGTCAAAGTCAATTCAAGAGGCTATTTCAAACTGAAAAAAAGTCCACCACAGAATTAGTTGAATGAATGCGGATAAGTTCAATACACGTGGACACTGACCTTTGAATTTACAAAAGAGATCACGATACACTTCAAGCATTTGGCTGATGAATCGATGTTAATTCATATCAAATGGAATCGTATCAGCCTGAACACGATGAACGAGTCCGAGTTCATGGTACCACCGCTGGGAATAGTAGAACATGAATAGAGTTCACACAACATGAATAGAGTTCACAGAACATGAATAGAGTTCACACAACATGGATAGACTTCACAGAACATGAATAGAGTTCACAGAACATGGATAGAGTTCACAGAACATGAATAGAGTTCACAGAACATGGATAGACTTCACAGAACATGAATAGAGTTCACAGAACATGGATAGAGTTCACAGAACATGGATAGACTTCACAGAACATGAATAGAGTTCACAGAACATGAATAGAGTTCACAGAACATGAATAGAGTTCACAGAACATGAATAGAGTTCACACAACATGAATAGAGTTCACACAACATGAATAGAGTTCACACAACATGAATAGAGTTCACAGAACATGATGGAGTTCACAGAACATGAATAGCGTTCACAGAACATGAATAGAGTTGACAGAACATGAATAGAGTTCACAGAACATGAATAGAGTTCACAGAACATGAATAGAGTTCACAGAACATGATGGAGTTCACGGAATCTCATTCAGCTAACCTTTTATGTGCAAACAAACAAAATAAAATTTCTTTATTCCCTTGGCTGTTTCTTGACAGCAGGAAAACTGCTGTTATTTTATAATGTTTACAGCCATAGGCCTAGGTCATTGAATAAGTGAGTGACCGTAGGAGGAAAAAACTGTTCAACGTGACACTTCTCAAGCCTCCAAAAGAAATGTTTTGCCAGGCAGGAATTTTTTTCTTCCGCGGCCTTCAGAAGTGGGACACTGACCCAGGCATATGTTGAAAAATACATATCGTCGATGAAATGAAATTAAGAGACCGGGGTACTAGATGTGAAGAAAGCTAAAATATATTCACTTCGTGGCATGTAGAACAGACTTGTTTATTCACTTCGTGGCATGTAGAACAGACTTATATATTAAATTCGTGGCATGTAGAACAGAGTAATATATTCACTTCATGGTACGTAGAACAGAGTAATATATTCACTTCATGGTATGTAGAAAAGAGTAATATATTCACTTCATGGCATGTTAAAACAAAGTAATATATTCACTTCATGGCATGTAGAAGAGTAATATATTCACTTCAATGCAAGTAGAAAAGATTAATATATTCACTTCATGGCATGTAGAACAGAGTAATATATTCACTTCATGGCATGTAGAACTGAGTAATATATTCACTTCATGACATGTAGAACAGAGTAATATATTCACTTCATGGCATGTAGAAGAGTAATATATTCCCTTCATAGCATGTAGAACAAGAACAGTTTACTTCATGGCATGTAGAACAGAGCAATATATTCACTTCATAGCTTGTAGAACAAGAACAGTCTGCTTCATGGCATGTAGAACAGAGCAGTATTCGCACGTGTGAAAAATCAAACAAGTGGTAATGATTGTTGATGGGCAACACATAACAACATATTTTGAAGAGATAAAGAAGGAAAAATTCGATATGTTTCCGAGTATTGTTTACTGATTAAGTCTCAACATCAACGATACAACTTAGGAAAGCTATCAAAAATTCTGACCCACTTTTCTAGAAATTATATCTGACAAGAAACATAGGTGTCGGTTTGTAGACATTTATTGTGGCGATATCTTGGACTTGAGTGTCTCTGAGTATCTTTATATGCTGCCTTCCAGAAACGAGCGTGAAGTTATCTGGACACATTCGGCCACGTCTTCCAGAGCCACCCGATGCCCAGATCTCCATCGGCCAACACCTCAATCAGAGAAGACTGATTTACCACCGCCGTGTGACCTTTAGTTACTTTCTCTTCCGTCTGATCGTCAAATAATTATTCTTTGTGATATACCCAGGTTGCCTGAATGATATGTTCAAACTTTGCTGGCGTTTTCCCCCATCCGCTGCCCCGTCGATCACAGACGCACCCCCAAGCAATTAGGGAACCGGAAACTCTAATTGGTAAGAGGGTTCCCTAATTCACAAAAGGGAAGAGGTGAAGGACGTAATTCAATGGTGGAACGCCGCACCGGACTGTGAATCTTCAATGAGACCTTTCAAAGAAAGGACCTAACTCTGTTCAGCTTCAATAATGAGCACTTTAAGAGCTTGGCGGCTCAAACCCATCAAATGACCATTGCCTTACAATGGCACTTCAACATTAGGCTATTCTATAATCTATCGATTTCAAACAATACAATCGTAATTAAAGTAATGAAAAATAATGATGAAATAAACTAGAATTAATACAATCTTTTAAAACCCAAATAGTGTTCAAAATTAAAGAGATAAAATAAACTATAATTAATACAGAGCCACATGGAAAACACCACTATCTTCTTAGCAAGGAAGATGATTTCTTTTCGAGCTAGTAATTTTACGCTGCTCTCAATTTTGATATTTTAATGATTTAACATAAATGTTGAAGCGCAGTATATTACCCGTGAGAGAATGAAACGTCGAATAATTCATTTAACATGTATCCGTACACGGCCCATAACCTGTTGACCAGCGTGGCCAGATGCCCAATCTATGACAAAGCTTTTCGGATTAGAATTCCGATTGATTGGAGAGGTAGAATAGTGCCGCCACATATGACGATGAAAGACGGAAAATAGACAATTTACGAAAATACTGCCATCGTGTACACGTGTTATATCCCTTAGAGAATCGTCGTCGGCCCATTATAGATATTTGTTCAAATAAATTTATGTCGCGTTGGAAAGCGACAAAATGAAGTAAAATGATTCGTGATGTCAACACAAGCTGACAACCCCTTACGGACTAAGGTGCAATAGACTCAAGGGCGGGTTTAAACAAGTCAAGACATTTCTTCCGGCGAGAGGTACTGCCATGACGGAAACCTAAAATCGATCAGGTTTTCAATGGATTGAGCACAGGACCAGCCTGAGTGCACCACAAACACTGCAGCATACCTACGAAGAAGTAGCCTGAGTGCACCACAAACACTGCAGCATACCTACGAAGAAGTAGCCTGAGTGCACCACAAACACTGCAGCATACCTACGAAGAAGTAGCCTGAGTGCACCACAAACACTGCAGCATACCTACGAAGAAGTAGCCTGAGTGCACCACAAACACTGCAGCATACCTACGAAGAAGTAGCCTGAGTGCACCACAAACACTGCAGCATACCTACGAAGAAGTAGCCTGAGTGCACCACAAACACTGCAGCATACCTACGAAGAAGTAGCCTGAGTGCACCACAAACACTGCAGCATACCTACGAAGAAGTAGCCTGAGTGCACCACAAACACTGCAGCATACCTACGAAGAAGTAGCCTGAGTGCACCACAAACACTGCAGCATACCTACGAAGAAGTAGCCTGAGTGCACCACAAACACTGCAGCATACCTACGAAGAAGTAGACACAAGTTAGTAGATCTCATCATTTTGAGGCCCTTGTCTAACTGAAAAAAAACGGGTTCTCAAAAAGTGCATTTCAAGGTATTGCTCATCAATGAAGCTTCCGTTGCAAATGTTTCGTTCCTTTGCAAATATAGGGGTAATTACACGTTCATTTCATAAGTCATATAACAGTCTTCACCAAACTAGACTAGACCTAGACAATGTAAAAAAAAAAAATCCATGCCTGCTTTAATCAGAACAATTTCATTAACCAATATTTAGCGTTCCAGCAATAAACACGATTTCCACAATTCGGATGAGAGACGCTACCTCATCAATCATGGGACAAATCAGTAACGGGCCACCCCAATCAAACACGATTTCCACAATTCGTATGAGAGACGCTACCTCATCAATCATGGGACAAATCAGTAACGGGCCACCCCAATCAAACACGATTTCCACAATTCGTATGAGAGACGCTACCTCATCAATCATGGGACAAATCAGTAACGGGCCACCCCAATCCCTAAATGTCGAACATTTACTGGGAAAGGGCGACAAGTAACCTGAGCAAAATCCCCACCTGGCAATCAGTTGTGGGCTTTTACTTTCATGCATCTCAAATGGCAAGCATTTCAAAGGGTGGCATTCATTTAAAACAATGAAGACTTGAAGCATGTGGGGAAATAATTACATGGATTCCCTCAAGTTGGAGCATTAATCATGTATCATAGTGAGTTATGATCAAGCGCATAGCAAACGTGATTCATTAACCATGTATCATAGTGAGTTATGATCAAGCGCATAGCAAATGTGATTCATTAATCATGTATCATAGTGAGTTATGATCAAGCGCATAGCAAATGTGATTCATTAATCATGTATCATAGTGAGTTATGGTCAAGTGCATAGCAAATGTGATTCATTAATCATGTATCATAGTGAGTTATGGTCAAGCGCATAGCAAATGTGATTCATTAATCATGTATCATAATGAGTTATGGTCAAGAGCATAGAAAATGTGATTTATTAATCATGTATTATAGTGAGTTATGGTCAAGCGCATAGCAAATGTGATTCATTAATCATGTATCATAGTGAGTTATGGTCAAGCGCATAGCAAATGTGATTCATTTAAAGCTACGCACGGAAGATTCCCGATTTTCTCCAGCCGTACGAATCATTCCTTTCCACGACGTAATGCAGTTTCAGGTTCAGACGGATTTGTGAAGAATAAAACAGTCGCGGTCACCAATACTTACCTTGATAATGCAGCCCTGTGTGTTCTATACCGAAACAGCAACGAAAGTGGATCAACTGTGTGTTGGTACGGACAACATTCATCCCCACAGCGGTGGGTCAGGTGGCAGCTACGATGTAACCAGCTGTAACGCAAATAATTCAAAATACCATATGAAGATGGACCAAACATCCATCGCTTTGTTAGCGAACGGGTCGTATAAGACATTTGACGGCCTCAAATAGCCTTCACACAACAATTACTATTAGTCGAAATGCTCCCGAAATGGTGACAGGAGGGACATTCAAAAATAGTTCACGGGCGAAATAGCAGCGTACTTTCAGTAACTTGCCAAGAAGTATCTCCAACAGCAGACACCTGACACAACGAGAGAAATTTACGAGATGAAAATTAAAATATGTAACTAACCACAAACAATGCTTTTGGCGCCGCAACGAGACACTAAAAATAAACATTGATTTAACTGTGTATACATTCGACGTACAGAATTCATGGTCCCTATGCGAGATGCTAACTTGCACCGACAACCAAGACATTGGACCACTTTCCTTAACAATAGAACCAGGACAGGCCGGCAAACTTATCATGGACCAAACACAATATCGCCCCACACCAGAGCGCTTGAACAAAGAAAATTAAGATAATTTTGTTTGCCGTGGCAGCGGGCGCAGCGCCGCAGAACGACTAAGCGAAAATCAGGCCCGGGGTGCAAGAAATTTCTTGGTTGGTTTGCGAGTGGAAGGTGCAAAGTCTTGTTCCTAGAAAGCGGGGCAGATGGTCTCACGTACAGATGGTAAACAGCACAGTAGTCTATGACAAACGACGCCAATTGAGCACTGACAATCAGCTGCATAACAGACAAGGGACTGAGGAACAACTGCCACACTGCACTGCAGCTGCATATCAGACTAGGGACTGAGAAACAACGGCCACACTGTGCTGCAGCTGCATAACAGACTAGAGACTGAGGAACAACTGCCACACTGCAGGTTTGAAAAAATAATGTTTCTACCTTTGCAACTACATTCTTCAGAATAAATGACTACACACGTCTCGAGCACCATTTAGGTGGGAATAGTTAGGACACAATATTTTAGGAATGAACTCTAAATTTGGTATGATTGTTATATAGCTAGCAGAGTGGAGGTATATATGAAGTTATTATAGGCAGCACTAAAAAATAGTACATACTGATTGGTTCAAGAACAACAGAAAAGTCTCAAGATGATAAGTGATACCGTTATATATAAATAAAAACAGCACGTACTATAATAGAGAAGTGTATAATATCTGAAATCTAGAACGTTATCATCAGAAAGTATATGATTCAAACAACGTGTTGCGGCCCGGCCTGCTTCAGCCGACGAGCAGGCAGGCAACGGGCAGCATGCAGGGCGGAGGCATAGGAAAGGTGCTGCACCAGCGGGCAGGCGGCGGCGCGAAGGCATAAGAAGGGTGCCGTATCAGCGATCAGGCGACGGTCTGCAGGGTGTCTGGCAAGGAGTAGGCTCTTTTTTTCGCTGGATAGAGGAGCGCCCGAGCTAGAGCATATGCGAAGCGGAGAGGTTGAATGGGTCGTTGCTGGTCACTAGAAAAATACGCGTGAGGAGTTGAGGATACAGAAAAGGACTACCGACGAAGAAAAAACACTGACGGTATAACTACTGTGGGGATTATTTCCCTTCCCACATTTAATATACACTTTTATCCATTATAATACACATTTAGATAATTGACACTGGTTTAAATCTTTGTTTTTCAACA
>SDVV010031729.1:0-11514 GCA_016164225.1 Gammarus roeselii
ACATATACGAACGTGAGATATTTATATTCATCAATGTATTCATGATATAGTGTGCTTAGTATTTAATCGTTCGTTTTTTCTAAGTCGCTGTCGTGGTCGTTATCCGAAAGCTTGCGGCGTCTCACTCTCGAATGATGTTGGTTCTGTAGTTGTGACGTCACGAGATAGTATTTTGCACTTTCTCCATTCATGTACGAAGAAAAGAGTCGTTTGCATGAATTAATGTGTTGGGTGCACTGAAGAGTGTAATGAACTGTAGGACGTCGGGGTTGGAAGCAAAGAGAGGGTTGTTTGAGGGTGTAGTTGTGCCAACTGTGCTTTACAGAGCTGAGACTTTCGGGGTGAGAGCAGAAAAGAGAAGACGGTTGAATGTTTTCGATATGAAATGTTTGAAGAGCATGGTTGGAATGACGCTGACAGGATCAATAACGACGTGGTTCGAATTAAGACAGGGCTGGTAAAGAAGTTAGAGGACAGAGTTGATTCGCGTGTACTGATGTGGTTCGAGCACATGGTGAGGATGGATAAAGTGATATTGGTAAAAATTGTGATGAAGGCGGTGGCAGGTGGTCGTAGGCCTAGAGGTACATTGAAATTTAGGTGAATGGATGGTGTTAAGCGTGCGTTAGGAAGACGAGAGAATGATTGCAAATGGTTCATATTGATGCTGCCCTGATGTGCTTCCATCGTGAGGGGGGGGGGCATCATGACGTGTCAGGGGTAAACCAGTCTCTGTCGGGCCCTGCTACTGACACTGACCTCAGACCGCACTCATACCACAGAGTGTGTGTGTAGCGGGGTCTTCCAACCGGACGGGAGTATATGAGAGGAGTGTGAGGTACGCCTCGCTGTCGGCCACCCCTCTCCTGTTTTTTTTAGCCTAATGTCTGTATCTGAATATATGATATTAATGTATAAAATTTTGCTCGAGCATGTGCAAGGAATTATGACAAAATGTAGGTACTAACATTTTTGACTATGAATGTTCGTAGAAGCTACTGAACAAAATCTTTCGTATCGATTCATCTGAAGAAATCTATTTCGCATCATATAAGTATTTAAATGCTACAGATTCAAAAGGATTTACTTATATAATTTACATCGTAATACAGAAAAAAATATGCGTGCTTACTACACCAATTCATTCATATATGTGTATTTCATGACAGTAGCTTTTAAAAATCAACCCTTTCACTAGGCTTTTGTGCTATTATGGCCGGAATTCACTAACCTCTCCAAATGATAGGATATAATGAAATATTACTGTGGCCAGATCACTCTAGTTTTGCTTTGACTAAAAAATTTATATTTCTATACCTGAAATGCACGAGTTTCGAGTAAAGCATTCACATTATATATTAATATGACATCCGCACGCACATTTCAGGCTGCTGTGAGACCAAGGCCAAATATTGTAGTCATCCATAGAAAGAAGGTTTTCTTTGTTGCGTCTCGTAAAGAGAACCGCGGTGTACGACAGTGGCAGCCAGACGTACGATTCTTCACTTGTCAGAACGTCTACAACATATTTCAAAGATTGCAACAAATCAATTTTGAACATCTAACTTCGGTCATTAAAGTCACTAAAATTTATATTTTATATATCAATTTCAAAGATATCGTACGATTAACATGAAAATATTGCGCATAACCTGGAAAGGTAAACAACCGCAGCTAGTTTGCTTCACTACCTCGCTGCCATCGCAGTTAGTCATGAATGGAGACTTGTGGGCGGCGGTGTCAGTGACGTTTTCTCTGATGTTTGTGTACATGTTTTCATGTTTCAAATCAATTGTGAAGTTTTGTTAACGATTAATAGGTGTGATGTGTGTACTTATTTTAGTTATCTTGCTGATTGTGTTGTTTTTATCTGCGGCGGTTGAATTCCTTATGTAAATCTGATGAAACAAGAATTTAGTACCGTATTGAAAGGTCTTGATGGAGACTACGGGCGTGATTGCGTGCGTGCATACGTCCGACCCTCCTTATCCATTCATTTTTCAATGATGTTTCTAGTGAGCTTAAGTTCTGGTTAGTTTGTGTTAATGTGGCCTAATATTTCTTAATGTACTAAAAAAACACGTTTGGTATAAACCCAGTTTTGAAATTGCGGTATAGTTAACGGCCCTATACGAACGACTAATGTAATAGCACTCCTCATGCCGTGCTGGAACCTGGAAATCGGTGTAACATTTCATTGGTCTTCAGTTTTGTTAATGTTTTTGTTTTCTTCAGTGATTGAATCTGTACAAAGAGAAAGGTTACGAAAAATGATGATCATTGTTAGTTTGTGCACGTTTCGTGGGCTTGTTCAGTAGCTATCTGTATTGAGAGACTCCTGCCATACCAGTAAGCCTGCATTGAAGCAAGTCAGCCTGCATTGAATGGACAATGAACTTGTGGTGTGATCATTATGATGATTTGTTTTTCTACTCTAGATAAGAGAATCAAGTTACAGTGTAATTTAGGCAATGTGATCAAACGACATTAAAATTCAAAAGATTTCTGCCCCTACTTGAAGCAAAGAAGACTATTTGAAGAGCTATGTTTCGGAGTAACAGCCACGACGACTTCTTAGACGACAAACCTAAATACAAACGGTAGGAATTGGGAAAGAGCGTTTTAGAGTTTAAAACACAATTTGTATTTTTTCTAATATTTTATGTGCTCTTTGTTCTTCCTGTGAAATGGAAAAAAGCACTAATTGTCAAGGGTTGGTTCCTAACCACTCTGAATGTTATTGGTGGAAAATTGCCAGACTGTATTGCATGGTATATTTTGATGATGAATCATTGAATCAGTTTTGAGATTCAGTTGCTAATTTATGACCTAGCTAATTTGGTGACTTTCTGATCATCATCAAAAGTTTTCTGCAATGTGAAAAGAATGATAATATCAAAATTGGAGAGCCGTGTTGGCTGTTGCACAGAGCGTACAATTTGAACTATTATACAAAATGGGCTCTGTGGTCCTAATCCTGTCTTAAGATGTGACAATTTGAATGACAGGAGGACTAAAATGTTTGGGGAGTATTTTAGGGTTTAATTTTTTTCCCATGATTCATTCAGTATATAATGAAATGTTTTGAACAAAGTGTAATCCTTTTTTTCTCAGATCTTGACTTGATTGTCTTCACAGCCAAGTAAAACATTGAGTTGAACTCTGTAATTGCAAACTAAGTCAATAGGTACCATTGAACACTGTAATTGCAAACCAAACCAAGTCAATAGGTACCACCATAGATACACATGTTATTTATAATATTCCAGGCAGTATATTAAATATAAAATAATAGACTAAGTATGCACAAAATAAAAATTGCTCATCACATAAGCTTCTTTTAGGTCTTAAGTGTTATTTTGTTTGAAATGTTACCATAGCATTCTTACTCAATAGGTGGGGCATATAGTCACTGGGCCCATACTTCCTACTATCTAAGTTTGCTAGCTAGGTATCATAGTATCTGCAGGGGCATGGCTAGAGGAGGCATTTCCACTCGTTGTGAGGTCCTGAAATATGAAGGAATGCACAATGAAAGTGGAAAAAATTGGGTTCTTCAACAGACCATCCCATGAACACTAGAAAATATATATATATATATATATATATATACACCTCTTTTTATACACTTTTGGCCTTTTCCTCCTAACACAAGAACCCTTCCAATAAATCTTAATTCAAGCCCATGTTGTTTCTTCCGTCAAAGTCCGGCAAAATTCATCTAGGCAACATATTTCAGTCAAATAGTTTCCATCCTGTGTTGCCTGGAGCCACACATATCTAGGTATGGTCTAACTTGTGTGAGTTGTCTGCTTTCTCATTGTATTATTTTGTATCCAAATTTGATCGAAGATTGGCCTATAAAAAAACTATTTGGAACTGAAAATAGAGTGGGTAGTTTGTTCTTCTGAGTCTAAAGTTCCATTGTAAAATAAATGTGAAATACCACCTGCTGGAGGTTCTAAAATAGCGGGATTATTATCTATAAGCTAGCTGATGCTCCTAGCATTGACTGGAGCGACTTAGGGTAAATGAGGCACGCCATGCTCAGCTCTGGCTGCTAGTGTACCCACCTGATTTGACCCAATCAATGCTGACACTCAGCTTCTTTATGTAAGTAGCAACCTGGCTTCATGCTAATAAACTAAAGTCTTACCGGTACTTTTAATGAAGAGGAAACCCACTAGCTTCAGCTAGACAATGAAAGATCCCATTGATGAAGGTGAACTTAGAAGCCCATTTCACTCACCAATGCTCATGTCTGCTTGACTTTTCCATTGAACGCTGGTGATAGTTAGGTTTGACGCCCCTTTCCCCTACCTACTTCCCCTCTGTCCGACTGTCGACGGTGACAGTCACGCCCTGCGATTGGTGTCGGTCACGCCCTGCCCGCCGAGCGTGACGCTGCGCCTGCACGCCGCCGCTCTGTGTGCTGGTGCCCCGTGTGCTTGCTGGCCCCTGACGCTGTCTTATCCAGGCCCCCCGCCACTCATAACACACTACGTAGTCATGTGTGCTGCAACAGCTCTGTAGCTATACTCTGCTACAGCACCATGAAAAGTATGGAATTCAATGGACAAATATCTACACTCTCATTGTTCTGTTATCAATGTAGCCATAGGCTTTGTTGGATCTGTTCTTCCTAGCTACATATACTATTGTCACAAACAAGTACCTTTCTGACTTCATCGTGACTATTAGTAACCAGTTATTAGCTAGTACTTGGAATCAGTATATACAACCATGCTGCCTTTTGTTAACAAAGCCCTGCTCCATAGTTGAACTGTAGCCTTCTTAACGTTTGGCTAAGAGTTTCAACATTGATGGCATTAGCAAACACGTTTCATGAAATGAAAGTGTTTGTCTCAGCCTTTGTAAGGACATAATTTTTGATTCTATGATGCAGGATAGCTACCATGTATATATCTTTTTGTTATAATATGACTGCCATCTAAAAATATCTGCTTGAACCCCTCATGAAGTTTGTTGGTTTGGTGTTGGCCATCAGCTTCCGGTGTAGTGGGTGGCTGTATGTGTCTCCGCTCCCTGTTGCTGTGTCAAATATTCTGCAGACCCCCACCCTGCTAGTCTATTAGCTCCTGGGTACCTGTACCTGATAGTCTACAAGCACCTAGGTACCTGTATCCTGATGTCTATTATCACCTGGGTATCAGTAGCCTGATAGTCTATCAGCACCTGGGTATCTGTAGCCTGATAGTCTATAAGCATCTTTGTACCAGTACTCTGATAGTCTATAAGCGTCCGGGTGCGTGTATCCTGATAGTCTATAAGTATCTGGGTACCTGTAGCCTGATAGTCTATAAGCACCTGGGTACCTTTACTCTGATAGTCTATGAGCACCTTGGTTCTTGTACCTTTATAGTCTGTTAGTACCTGTGTACTTGTACTGTGATAGTCTATAAGCACATGGGTACCTGTACCCAGATAGTCGGTGAGCACCTGGATACCTGTACTCTGACAGTATATAAGCACCTGGATACCTGTACCCTGATAGTCTGTAAGTACCTGGGTACTTGTATCCTGACAGTATATAAGCACCTGGGCTCCTGTACTCAGTCTATAAGCACATCTAGGGAAGTGGTTCACAACATGCGCTGCAGGCTGTTTGTTGCCTCTATAGCTACTTCAACATCCGCTAAGGTCAGGCCTCCGTCAAGCCGCTCCATTTGTCATCCTCTTATGCTTCTGCCTCCCATTCCTTTGATGCTTTCTTCCGATCAGGTTTGGTCTTTCAGTGTGGTGGAAACGGTTGCGAGTCTACCTGCTGGCATACGGCCGTTCACCTGCTTTTTGGGTACTGGAGGTGCTGCTTGTATTGAATTGTCGGCCCTAGTAATGATGAGCAGAAGGATAAGTTGCTCGCTGATTTGGTGCCATTGATTTCTACCAATACTCTTTATGATAGATTTAACATTTACTTAGCTATCATTACAGTTATAGAAATTACTTTAGTGTCACACTCTCACAGTATTTGTACCAAGTCTATGACAGCGTGAGCTATTCTGAAGACAACATTTGCTACTGCGATGTACTTAATTTTAACTTTTAAGTGATGGTAGTAAATATATTTCCATTTACGTCCAACCAATCAACAGATATTGTTGCAGGACACCTTCCATATTATTCAACATGACAAGGTCAATGCAAAGTGTACGTTGAAATGTTGATTTTTACAGATACAGACACTTGGCCGCATCACACTCACAACTTAGCCCTTTTGTGCTAAAGGGTCCGGCCGGTACCCCCTCAACATACACTCTGGGTCACGAGTGCAGTTCGAGGATCTGTTGTCTGCAGCAGGGCCCGACAGTTTTCACTGGTTTACCCCCGCCGCGTCATAATGCCCCCCCCCCCCTCCCCCATCCCACCCACGACCATCCCGACAACGGGATGCCAAGGGCGAGAAAGCACATCAGAGCAGCGTGAAAATCAACCATTCACAACCATTTTCTACTCACGCCTGTTCATTGCACGCCTTCTCGCCACCTCCACATTCATGTCTCTCCTTCCTAATGCCTGCTTCACACCATCCATCCACCCAAACTTCAGTCTACCTCTAGGCCTGTGGCCGCACGCCTCCGCATTCATCACCCTTTTCACCGATCTCTCTTCATCCATCCTCTCCGTGTGCCCGAACCATCTCAGAACACGCGAATCCACTCTGTCCTCCAACTTTTTCACCATCCCTGTTCTGATTCGAACCATATCGTTGGTGATCCGGTCTCTCAGCGTTACTCCAGCCATGGTCCTCAAACATTTCATCTCGAAAAAATTCAACCTTCTTCTCTCCTCTGCTCTCACACCCCAAGTCTCAGCTCCGTAGAGCACAGTTGGGACAACAACACCCTCATACAGCCCTCTCTTTGCTTTCGTCCCCAACGTCCTACAGCTCCTTACACTCTTCAGTGCACCCAACACTTTACATCCCTCCTTCACTCACGCCTTCACTACAGTTTCCACTAGTTCAGTCCACATGGGAGCCCAGATACATGAAACACTGAACTTCCTCCAAGAGCTCTCCATTTAGGGTGACATAAATTTTGCTCGCATCGACAGTCCGCGAGCATCCCATTACTTCACTCTTACCCATGTTCACTCGAAGCTTCCTCCTCTCACACACTCTACCAAACTCAGGCACTAGCCTACATAGCTTCTCTTCTGAATCCGCAACCAGGGCCGTATCATCAGCAAATAGCAACTGGCTCAACTGCCAACTCCGCCCATTCGCTTCCAACAGTTCCAAGCCACGAATCAGCACACTCGCGTTCACCTCACTGACCACTCCATCTATATAGAGGTTGAACAGCCAGGGAGACATCATGCAGCCTTGTCTCAGTCCCACTTTCACTGTGAACCAATCACTCACCTCGCTTCCCACTCTGACACATGCTCGGCTGCCAACATAGAAACTCTGCACCGCTTTCAACAGATGTCCGCCCACACCATACAAACGATATGCGAGTAATCGGGTCAATATACCGTTCAGGTCCACTGACCTTTGATGAGGAAACTAGGAGTAGACAATCTCCAACCTGGGATGATAACACTCACGGGTCACAAATTTTGAAGCTAACTTCATATCTGACATAATAAAAATGATATTAAATAATAATAAAAGACGTTTATTCACGAGATGCCTCGTGGTATTCTAATAGGCTAAATACGCACATGCTAAAATGATTGAATGAGCTGATGATAGAAACAGGATCCTTTAAATACGAGATAACAGGAAATTTTAGTATATGAAACAAGAAACAGCACATTGTACAGGAAATGTGAGTATATGAAACAAGAAACAACACATTGGACAGGATGTGAGTATATGAAACAAGAAACAACACATTGGTTGACATAGTAAGTTACATGAAAGAAACAAATTGCTGAGCAAGAATTCTGCCCGTAAAAGTTCGAACAAGTATAATATTTGTTATAAATGCTCTTAAACTGTTACTAGAGAACGGAATTCGAATTTTAGCGTCTCTCTATTAAAAAAAAAGAGTTGAGACTGTGTAGATGAGATGCCGTGACTTAACAGATTCGTATTGTAACGATGATTACATAGAATTATGTCATGCAAAATAATCGATATCTATGTAATTAATTGATTCAAAGCTTTGTAAATAAACACTGCAGCGGATAAAGTAATGACGTGACACAATGGGGGAATATTCCATTGACAATAGGAGGCGAAGTGTGTCTCGTCTGCTTGCATGTGATGCTGTTCAGATAACACGCTTTGGACTGAGAATGGTGGCTCTTTAAAAGGATAAGCGCGCACTTCCTACAGATCTTACTAGGCTATTTCCAAGAGAATGCCTCACGAATTGGATAATTTCCTTGCAACAGAAAAAACTGATCTTCCCAGTCAAGTCTCGCGTCTTTTATGCCAAGAAACTCTGTTACGCCTCAAATTGGTCCTGTGTGTTTAGAATAAATATTTTTCTCCTGGAGATTATCATAACCTGCGTGTTGTCGACGTGTTACGTCGTCTTATTATATGCGGATCAGTTTCCAACATGGACCAGTTGATTATTGATACCAGTAATGGTGTCACTAAGATTGCTTCCAGTTAAGTACAGTGGCATCATCGGCAAAAAGAACAAAGGACAACCTGTCGCTAGTGTTTAGCTACAATGTAATGGAGATAAGGAAGAGCAAAGGTTCCAGGATCAACCCCTGCGGTACTCCTGCATTAAATGTACTGACAGAAGAGGACTTTTTTACGACTCGCGAGGTGTTGTCTATCGAGAAGCTATTTCCTCTACGTTGTAACTGCCGCAATTTTGCCACCAAAATTCTACACAGAACCTAATCGTTGAGGTCCGTTAAAGTTGAACAATAGTGACCTTCCCACAAAGGTCAATAGTGACCTTCTCACAACGGTCAATAGTGGCCTCCTCACAACGGTCAATAGTGACCTTCTCACAACGGCCAATAGTGACCTCACAACGGTCAATAGTGACCTTCTCACAACGGTCAATAGTGACCTTCTCACAACGGTCAATGGTGACCTTCTCACAACGGTCAATAGTGACCTTCTCACAACGGTCAACAGTGACCTTCTCACAACGGTCAATCTATAATAACACCTCCAGTGAATTTTAATGAAGCTTGTTCTATAGTTTTGAAACCTTGAAGCCATAAGGATTTTGTCTGAGTTGGTTATTAGATCGTATCATAACAAAATCTAATACATCTGGCCTTATTGTTTTCTTTGGAATCGTGTTGCACAGTATCTAGCTAGTCATAGTGCGTATGGTAATTAACTGTCATGAAATTTGGTTCAACCCTTTTATTGATTTTTCAAATTATTTTTTTATTGAATATTGCTCATCGGCATCACCTCTACTATCCAAAGTTGAAGTTGTGTTTTCTCATCCGCATCTAACTCCTCTTGACACGTTATGTTGTGATAGGGTTTGGCATTAAAGGATATATTAGCTACAGCCTATATGTACTCGGTATCTTTTGGTTCCTTCCCATAGGCAAGGACCTCCTGCTCCTTCCTCTCCCTCTTGTTTCCCCCTCTTTAGGATGCCTGCTCCGTGGGCTAATGAATTTCTGCCTCAGCAAGCAAGCTCTTCCCCTTACCCTGGCCCGGTATACACACACTTCGTGCGACTCCTTAGGCTTGGATCATTTCCTTTTATGTATAATCTTGATTTGTTAGAGTAGCTCTCACTTCTTTATGTAGAATTGAATCATTATCTATTTATTGCCAAGTCATTGTCATTTTATACATTACACTGTCATCTCTAATTTCCACCACATTCTCATTAGGTATACTTACTAGGATACTTGGAGTTTCTTTGCTATTCACAGCAGTAATATCCGGGCAAAAGACAAATAAGACATAAATCCGTAAATTGTAATACCTTCTTTAGAAACTCAGCCTAAAATCACTATTCCAGTATTCCATAGAAATCCTCGAACCTATTCCTCCAGTTTGGCCTAAACCGTTGCCTTGCCCTGGTCTTCAATAGCCGCAATCAGGGTGGGTGCACGCTGTGAAAGGCTCCCTCTATCGCCTCTTTTTGTAGGTGCCCACGTAACCCCGGTTAGTCCTCCTTACCTCTAATAATAGGAGCTAAAGGCAGGGCCCTCCGCATTGTGTCTAAGCGGAAAGGAATCTCGTGCGCCTCAGAACAGCACACAGTGGCGCCCGGAGTCCCAGCAAGGGACGCCAAACACGCTACACTTAACGAATACTTAGCCTCCTTTCTCGAGGTTAAGTTGGAGCAAGTGATGGGGGAGAGTAACTAGTTACAGTATAGGGACCCACACTATCCCTGCTCGACTTCTCACCTCTGCACGCTGCATTATTAATAGGTGGGGCCATTAAAAGTGCGGCCAATGATGGGCTCTCATCACCGGCTCAAATATCATTAGTGTTTGTGTCTGTGCTGGGATGTTGACTGCATTGCTTTGTGAGCATCTACACCGTTCTCGGTAGTCTTGCTTAAATCGTTAGATGCGGGCTGGCCAGTTGAGTACTGTGGTTTCAAACTGAGGAGAAGTATTGTCAGATTTACCAATAGCAACGTGGATGGCGCTGGTTTCTTGCACCGTCTGGATCTTGTGCGAAGTGTTTTCGTGTTAGGGAGGTGTATCTGTGACACGTAATTATCCATACTTAGTAACAATACGAGTACTGTCGTTCACGTACGCGACAAATACGACCCGTTGCCTTATGCTGCGGTTTCGTACCGCGGTATTTCAGCTAGGAAGTTTCAAGAGGCATTTATATATTTTTTCATATTCCTGCAACCCCTTGGATTTTATTGCTTATAGTGTTGGTGTTATTGTAAAAAATGCTGCCACTGAACACGCGTTGTGTGTGGTCACCTGCCTGCTTAGGTGATTATTGCTCGTCACACAATGAACACTCAACAGGTGTTGCTTACATACCTCACAGTCTATTCCAGTGAGGTATGATCATAATCATCATTAATGATCAGCTTTAGTGACCCAACAAAACATCTCATCACCACCCGCACGCCGACAGCTGGTTCGTCAACTCCAAACATCGATTACTTACCCCGTCTTATATTAGTAAGCTGGCTGACTCACCGAGTAGTGGCGGCTCCCATCACGCCAAAGTTCTTTGACTAATGATGCGCTTAGGTCTATGGTCTAGAAGAGGCCTACACGTTGTATGCCCGTTCCGTGAAAGGTATGCTGTGTGCGTGACTGTCGTATGGGCCCCTCGGTTTACATATCCTATGGGGCAGGTTGGTCTCTTCTCTTGACAAGCTCTGTACCCTTTGTTAGTGCCTTTCCGTACGATGCATTCCACCTGCTTTATTAGTGATTAGCCGGCGCCTGATAGATGTAACATTTTTATTTATGTTTTTAGTCTTAGCCAAGATACTATACATGGTAACTTTTTCAATATTTTTTTTTTTCCTTGTGTATAGCAACTCTGTGACACCGCAGTAGAGAAGTAGCTTGCAGAAGCTGTTCTCAAAAAATGTGAGGTTTCTTTCACAAAAT
>SDVV010031730.1:0-11514 GCA_016164225.1 Gammarus roeselii
TATTAGAAGTAATTTTTTGTACCTATCGAGAGCTCTAGGGCTAATTATAGGTACATTTCTCGAAAATTTGGGGTCCAACTATAGGCATATATTGTACGTTTCCGAGGTGAATCTTACGTCATCCGTTCATAAAGTATATATTTTATATGAACATTTTTTATCGGACGCATACCAGACTTGAAACAATACTGGTAGATATATTATCAATTATCACAAACTGATACGATTATAGCCCTAGTCTCGTATATTTGAATTGACACATCATTGGTAATTTGATATTAGGTCATCCTACTGGTCGTACGTCACAAATGTTGCCAAATCTACGAATAAAACATACACACATGAATGCAGAAAAACTGAGCCAAAAAACATAACGTCCATGTATAACCTGGCCCTCTGCTTCTCAGCTCTGATATCGATCGCGAGCACCACTTTCAGTCCAAATCTTTTCTAGCTCCAAACATTTATATTATACCCTCGAGGTCAAGTGAGATATGCAAATTGTTTTCAACGACAAATACCACCTCCAGCCGTTTTCCTCGCTCCCGCTACTCTTGTCGAGGGTAACCGACGGTCCCTCTTTCCCGATACCCTGTTGTTGGCTGAATCCATTCATATTTATTTACTTTTCTACAAACATCGTAACACACCCTCCAATTGTACCTCCCCCTCCTCCTCCTTCTCCATTTATATTTTTTCAACTTTCTTCTCCCCTCCCCGCCCTGCATCTACCCACCTCCCAATCTCCATCCTTCCTCCCTAATCCTCTCACAAGCACAGAAATTCTCTCACCTCTACCCCCACCAAACCCCTTCTTTCACCCACTTATCCCACTCTTGCTCTCCAACAAATGTCTCCTACTATCAGTCCTGTACCCGACGTCAACACCCCTTTCTCCTCCACTCTTTGACCCCCACCCCCCTACACACCCTTCTCTTCCTACCACTTCACCAAATTTCAAGTTCAAGTTCATAGGCCACGCCGGAGGCGTTGCACGTTCAGATCAGCTTCTTATTGTAGGTAAAACTTGCGGTGGTGGCAGCGGTCAGGGGATGCATCGGGGAGACGCATCGGGAGTATTCCATTTTTTGCAGTGAGAATTAGAAAGCATGGTATACACCAGTTTGACTAAACCGTAATGTTTAAAACAACAAATGAATGAGTCAGGTGTGGAATCGCTTTTGAAATGTGCAAAGATTACTTCCATTACAGCCAAACTCGTGCTACAATTAATCTCGTTATATTTTAGAGGCCCGAAACGTTTCTCTTCTGTTGAGAAAAAAAACATTGCCTGCAACAGCGGTCACAGCCATAAGCAGCACGTTCAGGTCGGCATTGTCTTGGTCTTGCGATGTAAGCGGTACATTCACGATGCTATTATTGTTGGGCAGAGCCGGAACGGCATGACCGGCATCAAATCGCTTCAAGGGCAAATACGATACCATTACGGATTTGTCCTACATTTCGGCAACATGAATGATAGTAAATGGCATTGCTGGCCAGATTAACGGTTTGTAAACTCTGCGTAGAACAAAAAACAACGACAAGAAGTAATGTTCAGCTAGCGAGTGGGTTAAGTAGGACGCCTTCAAGCAGAGGTCGCAGTTATTCGGTAGGTCTCTGACCCATCTGCAGGTGTTCAGAGCAGACACACCGAGCAAGTAAAACAGCATAGTGATGGTGTTACACAAGAGGGAATGGACACAGAGCCTAGGCACTAATTATTTTCGTTCATCTTACTTTGAATCACAGTAACCGCCTCAAGTGTAGTAACCTCGACTAATTTCCTCACGCAAAGCTGTGGTAGACGGCATTGGAGGTGTGTCTTATGGGAACAGACGGACACCTGTTACACCCCTCCCACAGCGTAACACCTATCCAAAACCCACACCCCTTTCCTTTCATTCTTTCGACCTTTTATTCCTTGAGTCATCGTAGTAAGCCCCTCCATCCTCTACCGTGCTCTGGCGTTCTCAGCTGATTGATAACAAGCACTGTGCGTGAAACTGTCCAGGCCAGGAGTTCCGGAATCATTTATGTGGCTCGGTGCTGTACACGTTCCATTTTGTTAATAATCCCCCCTTAGGTGAGGGGACCAAAATTGTACTGCAAATTCCATTTGATGACTGACGAGTGAAGTATATAATGAAAGCACAATGTCCCTGGACTTGTAGTGGAAATTTCGGGATTTAAAGCCAAGGACTCTATTGCCTTTCATGTAGCTAGCTTATACATGTTTTTTCCACTCAAGATCTTTGGTGACTTATATTTTAAGGTCTCGTTGTTGGTCGACTTTAGGCATATGTTGGTCTGCCATGACGTAAAGAAAATTTCGATTTTGTGATCCAATGTGCATAACAGAGCATTTCTCAATATTAAAGTTAATTTGCCACTTATCAGACCAGTCCATTAGTGTATCAAGACGTCTTTGGATGGGTATGCAATCTTGCTCACAGTTCGCTTTGTGGCAGAGTTTAGTGTCATCAGCAAATTTTGTTAGCTTGCTAACAATGTTAGTGTCCAAGTCATTTATATAAATTATAAATTGAAGGCGCTCAATGAAACCGCCTGATGTTACCGCTGCCGACTGACTTTTTCCTTGGCCGACACAGACCCGTTGCTTGCAGCCAGTTTCGGAGCCACCTGGCCACGTTTCCAGTTACGCTTTTTGATAGTCAAGATCAATGAGGTCGATAGCCTTGGTTTCATTGTATATCGCAGTGACCTTGTTGAAGAAGTCCAGGTGATTGCTTCTGAAGCCGTGTTGAATTTCATTGATGAGGTGGATTTTCTTGAGGTAAATGTTATATTTGTCTTTATCAATCTTTCAATGGTTTTGCCTACCACAGATGTGAGACTAATTGATATATAGTTTCCTGGCTATGAATTGGTCATTAGTCTCCTAGCAGGTCTATAGTTTCCTGGATATTGATCTATAGTTTCCTGGTGTGGGTAAAAATAAAGCCACGAGATGTCAGAAAAATGAAGATTCAAGCGGGATCAGTGTCCGCCTGAATGGAGAGTGATCGGAGGAAGTTCCCATGTGGCGAAGACTGGACAAGTGGAAACTTAGGTGATATCGAGAGTAAAGGAAAGGTGTGATGTGTTGGGTGCACTGAAGACTGTAATGAGCTGTAGGACATATGGTATGGATGCAGAAAGATGCTTGTATGAGGGGCGGAGCTAAATGTTCCAACACGAGAGAAGAAGGTTGGATGTTCTGGAGATTGAATGTTTGAGAGGTGAGGAAGTTAAAGGGCAGAGTAGATTTACGTGTTTTCAGGTGGATGAACATATGGTGATATGGACGATGGGAGAGCAATGAAATTGAACTAGAAAGCGACCGAAGATTGCATAGATGGATGGAAAGAAATGGGTCTTAGGGATGAGAGTCATCAGTGCGGAGGCAGCAAGAGAGCGTGCAATGGACAGGCGTGAGTGCGGAGTCATCAGTGTGGAGGCAGCGAGAGCGTGCAATGGACAGGCGTGTGTGCAGAGAGTCATCAGTGTGGAGGCAGCGAGAGAGCGTGCAATGGCCAGGCGTGAGTGCAGAGAGTCATCGGTGTGGAGGCAGCGACAGAGCGTGCAATGGCCAGGCGTGAGTGCAGAGAGTCATCAGTGTGGAGGCAGCGAGAGAGCGTGCAGTGGCCAGGCGTGAGTGCAGAGAGTCATCAGTGTGGAGACAGCGAGAGAGCGTGCAATGGACAGGCGTGAGTGCAGAGAGTCATCAGTGTGGAGGCAGCGAGAGAGCGTGCAGTGGCCAGGCGTGAGTGCAGAGAGCCATCAGTGTGGAGGCAGCGAGAGAGCGTGCAATGGACAGGCGTGAGTGCAGAGAGTCATCAGTGTGGAGGCAGCGAGAGAGCGTGCAGTGGCCAGGCGTGAGTGCAGAGAGTCATCAGTGTGGAGGCAGCGAGAGAGCGTACAATGGCCAGGCGTGAGTGCAGAGAGTCATCAGTGTGGAGGCAGCGAGAGAGCGTGCAATAGACAGGCGTGAGTGCAGAGAGTCATCAGTGTGGAGGCAGCGAGAGAGCGTGCAGTGGCCAGGCGTGAGTGCAGAAAGTCATCAGTGTGGAGGCAGCGAGAGAGTGCACAGTGGCCAGGCGTGAGTGCGGAGAGGTTGTGAATGGATGAGTTTTGACGCTGCCCTGATGTACATTAGGATACGGCCGTTTATTACATCATGAGGATACGGCCGTTTATTACATCATTAGGATACGGCTGTTTATTACATCATCAGGATAATGCCGTTTATTACATCACCAGGATACGGCCGTTTATTGCATCATTAGGATACGACCGTTTATTACATCATTAGGATACGGCCGTTTATTACATCATTAGGATACGGCCGTTTATTACATCATTAGGATACGGTCGTTTATTGCATCATTGGGATACGGCCGTTTATTACATCATTAGGATACGGCCGTTTATTACATCATTAGGATACGGCCGTTTGTTGCATCGTTAGGATACGGCCGTTTATTACATCATTAGGATACGGCTGTTTATTACATCACTAGGATACGGCCGTCTATGACATGTAGAATGCACACTGATCACACAAGCGATTGTCATAGCAGGACACTTCGGCTTCAGTAAAAAATATTTAGATTAAACTTTATTAGGCACATTCATGAAGGCATTGCGTAACATAACATTTTCGATGATGATGATGAGTAAGGAAGGCGATTGAGAATGTACCGTGTCCAAACAGCCGTTTAGACATTAATCAGCCGTTTAGACATTAATCAGCCGTTTAGACATTGATCAGCTGTTTAGACATTAATCATCCGTGTAGACATTGATCAGCTGTTTAGACAATGATCAGCCGCTCAGACATTGATCATCCGTGTAGACATTGATCAGTTGTTTAGACAATGATCAGTCGTTTAGACGTTGTTTGACATTGATTAGCCGTTTAGACATTGATCAGCCGTTTAGACAATGATTAGCCATTTAGACATTGATCATCCGTTAAGATATTGACCAGCCGCTTTGACATAGACCAGCTGTTTAGACAATGACGTCACACGCTGATAGTTTTCTTTTACTTTTCCCTTGAATCTGAAGCTAAAATACAGGTTAAAATATTATAGCTGTCTATAATACAGCACACACAAACGAGTGGTAACTGTTGCGAAACAGCTGTAATCCCGGGCTCAAATACAGGTTACATTTAGCTCTACCCTACGAGTGTATTACACCTGTGAACACTACATTACATACAAAACAGCGGTGACTCCTATAAAATAGATGTACACAAGATCATTCAATGGTAACCATATTGTATCCACCCCTAATATGCCTGCATGTATCATAGCTTATACTTCCCATCGATGACACGCGTATAATATAACTCTGGTATATTTCATTTAACATTTGTGCTCTGGGTTATTGTAACTTCAGATACTATGGTCAACACAGGCCATGTAGGAATGCTGTATTGTAGACATGCCTCACGACTACCTATACCAAGGTTTTCTTGCTGGGTAGAATACGCATGTAAAATTAACACTATGCATGGCCATAATACAACACATAATAAAGGCGCATTTTCATGTTATTTACACACTGTATACATGGCCAAAAGACAACATATAATAAAGGCGTATTTTCATGTTATTTACGCGCTTAATGCATGGTCATAAGACAGCACATAATATAGGCGCATTTTCATGTTATTTACGCACTAAATGCATAGCCATTAGACAACGTATAATATAGACGCATTTTCATTTTATTTACACACTATATGCATAGCTATTAGACAACATAAAATATAGGCGCATTTTTCACTTTATTTACATCTATTGCTGACAGACCTATCATTCATGACACTTCCATGTTCTATACATTTTTCGTGGTACGCACCTGTAACATACCTCCAATGACCAGTTACCACGGAGAACACAGGTGAACAGCTGTTGTACAGCTTTACCTCCAATGACCAGTAACTACGAAGAACACAGGTGAACAGCTGTTGTACAGCTTTACCTCCAATGACCAGTAACCACGGAGAACACAGATGAACAGCTGTTGTACAGCTATACCTCCAATGACTAGTAACCACGAAGAACACAGGTGAACAGCTGTTGTACAGCTATACCTCCAATGACCAGTTACCACGGAGAACACAGATAAACAGCTGTTATACAGCTATACCTCCAATGACCAGTAACCACGGAGAACACAGGTGAACAGCTGTTGTACAGCTTTACCTCCAATGACCAGTAACCATGGAGAACACAGGTGAACAGCTGTTGTACAGCTTTACCTCCAATGACCAGTAACCACGGAGAACACAGGTGAACAGCTGTTGTACAGCTTTACCTCCAATGACCAGTAACCACGGAGAACACAGGTGAACAGCTGTTGTACAGCTTTACCTCCAATGACCAGTAACCACGGAGAACACAGGTGAACAGCTGTTGTACAGCTTTACCTCCAATGACCAGTAACCACGAAGAACACAGGTGAACAGCTGTTGTACAGCTTTACCTCCAATGACCAGTAACCACGGAGAACACAGGTGAACAGCTGTTGTACAGCTGTATCATCATGAAATGGTTGATAGGGAAGAGACATGATCAATAATGATGTTGATCTAATTCGAACGGCGATGGCGGGGACGATGAAGGACGGAGTAGATTCACGTGTTCTGAGGTGGTTGGAGCACATGGTGAGGATGAATGATGGGAGATGGGTGAAAAGGAACTAGAGGGAGACCAAAATTGTGAGTGAATGGATGGCGTGAAGCAGGCTTTGTGGAGGAGGTACATTAGTGCGGAGGTAGCGAGAGGGTGTGCAATGGATAATCAAAAGTGCAGAATGATTGTGAATGGATGATTTTTTTTTGTTGCGGCCCTGATGCGCTGTCTTGCCCCTGGCGTCTCGGTGAGAATCGGGATGGATGTGGACGGGGATGGGCCCGACAATATAACGCAGCAGGAGTGATCCCCCTGTTACTGACACTGGTCTCGGACCACACTACTCATCCAAAGGGTGTGTTGCGGGGTTCTGACAATATGACGTAGCGGGGGTGAACCCCCTGTTACTGCCACTGGTCTCGGACCACACTACTCATCCAAAGGGTGTGTTGCGGGGTTCTGACGGGACCATTTAGCGCTAGAGGGATAAGTCTTCGTATATGTGGGAGTGCATAAGAGGATTTGATTTAAGCCTCATTTCCACCGGAGGCTCAACGCGAGTCATAATAGGCTCCCCCGTAGGGCCCGACCGTCACTGATTCAGATAAGTTCGCACGGCTTCGCGTGCGAAAAGATTAGTCTTGTCAGGGTGAAATCAAGAACATATATCAATTGTGGCATATTCGCGTACTGGCGCGTACGAGAGAGTAAAATGTGTTATCTCTGTGCGTAATGGGGTGGAGAGACCACCTCCTTTGCACAGGTGTTTGGGGTTTAGACAGCTTCGTACAGTCCGGTGTGTTTTCTGAAAGTGATAAGCTTTTTTCGGTAAGTTGGGTCAGTGAGTAGGCCTTGTAGGTATCACGGGGGTTTAAGAACGCTCGTCGGGCTACCGCGAGTGCGTTGCAATCCATCAGTAAGTGTTTCACGCTGATAGCCACTTGGTGGCAACAGGGGCAAGGTGGCGCGCTTGGTCCCATGTCGACATCCATCAGGTGGTTGTGAGTTATCCACGTGTGTCCCGTGCACAAGCGGTTGATGAACACTTAGTACATTTCTGTTGGTGAACTTCGTTTCCCATTCTCCGACTGAGGGTTTGACTAAAAGCAAATTTTTGTCCACTCTGTTGCCACATTTCATCCCATCGGGATGTCATATGGAATGTATGAGAGAAATATGCAGGGTGTCATGCCGTCGCCTACTCTTTTGCTCTGCCGCTGTGTATATAGCCATATAAATGTTTTATATATAAATATATATATATATATAAGTCCCTCATGTTTCTTCAAATAACCTAGAGTTCATGTACAACACTAAATCCTGAAAAATAACACAGTTATTATATGCATTAAATCATACATGATCTAAACTTGGTACAGTTGCTGAGCGAATTGTCGAGGTAAAGCCACTGCACGCATGCACAGTTCTGATCTCATTAGCGTGAGCTTCATTAATGTGCATAAGAATATATAATATTGGGGTGGATGACACTGAAGTGTTGTACTACGTAATACATCCCTGTACGTCATCGGACCTGGCGTACAGTGGTAACGAGAGGGGTGGCGTTACTAGACCATCAAACCTGGTGTACAGTGGTAATGAGTGGTGTGGCGTTACTAGGTCATCAGACCTGGCGTACAGTGGTAATGAGAGGGGTGGCGTTACTAGGTCATCGGACCTGGCGTACAGTGGTAATGAGAGGGGTGGCGTTACTAGGTCATCGGACCTGGCGTACAGTGGTAATGAGAGGTGTGGCGTTATTAGGTTATCGGACCTGGCGTACAGTGGTAATGAGAGGTGTGGCGTTACTAGGTCATCGGACCTGGCGTACAGTGGTAATGAGAGGTGTGGCGTTACTAGGTTATCGGACCTGGCGTACAGTAGTAATGAGAGGTGTGGCGTGAGTTCGTGCTCTGGCAATAATGAAACAGGACGAGTTTTACTGGATATGCTAACATTAGTGGACTCTAAATATATGTTTGATATTCATTAGGTGGCAGTTTAAGTTGTGACCTGTTCTACAGCGAATAAATTGAATGTTAGTAGGTCATGAATCGCTAGTAAGCTAAGACATGTCAGACTTATCAGAGTTTTGGAGGTCAATTCAATGTAGTTGTACTGGGTGACCCTAATTCAAGAGTTGTTACTACCTAAACAATCTGAACTGGATTCTGAGCTACAGGTCATTCTAATATAATTAAAATTGGAATATGAGCAGATGACTTCAACACGGGAACGCGCATACTGTATATTTTTTACATAATTTATACATGACAGTTTGAGACCGCAGTAGTGTAAGACCAAGACTGGCTTGAATACTCCAATCAAGATGTATTAATCGAAGCACCTCATCATGCGTGCCCACTAACAATCACACATATGTATTGCTTTGCTTCTTGTCTGAATCTAAGAGTATCGTGGCTATCACGCCATAACCGCTGTCCAGTAACTGTCGTACCCGTTAGCTCAAGGTCTTGACCGTTTAATTAGGCGTGACAACGTGTCTGAACCGAAAGACCTTTCTGTGGCTTCCTTGTTCCCATGAGTAACTAATTACCGCCGTATTTTATAGCTTCTGTTAATACAGGTGCAGTAAAAGTTTTAGGTATCAAATATATGGGCATGCCAATTATATGATGTCGTATGGGTGATCTTGTGATGTCTACCTACCGTTCATCGCTCACTTGCTTTGCATCAATAAGGGCGATGTCACGTCTGACACTGGATATTTGCGGTTCCTATCAGCTTCATACCGATCAGAATGCGTAGTGACACCTCCATCCAGAACCACCTGCATCTTATCACTGTGCCAAGTATTCCTCTCTCCCTCCCTAAGCACGTTCTTTGACCACTCATTCCCACCGACTGAAGTGATACCACACACACACACACACCAACCCTAGCTACTACTCCCTTAACATGCATGCATCCAGCCTAACATTGTCCTCCCCCACCCACCCCTGCCTCCTTTTCCTTGAGTGCCACGTCTTCCCTGAACCCTATAAATCCTCCCTCTCCCTCCCCCTCCAATCTTTCCACCCCCGACCATCTATTACGTCACCACCGAAAACGTTTTGCCGCGAAAACGACCGCCCGACCGGCAGACGGACGGACAGCGGCTAGACAATGTCAGCTGATCGAGTAGAGCAGAAGCGGTGCTGAAGGAGTAAAGGCAGCGGCACCTACACGCGACTACCGCAGCTCTGCAGCAGCAGCTAGGCGGCGGCAAGCAACAGCGGCGAACGAACGGATGGACACGGTGCGCCGTCGGCACAAGTGGCGCCGCGGCCACCGTCGCCACACGCCTCAGCGGGTGGCGGTGGGATATTAGCCGCCAGTGCTCAAATAGCAAGAGCCGGGCTATGTCGTCGATAGCAGCTGCCCAGCCAGCTGATGTTTGCCTGCAACGACACTACCTTACTACCCCTCTTGCTTTCTTTTCGCCGTCGGGTCCAGACCCTCTTTCCGAGTAAAGGAAAGATCAAGCACTAAAGAGTGAAGCGATTCGTCGTTGCAGGGATGCAAATTGAATACTTATCTATGACATTTCTCAAGTGTTCTAACACTACCTTATGTTACCACTACGTATAATTGTTTAATATTCAATAATAGTGAACATTGTAACATTTTATTCCGCTATCTTCAAATGCTCTCAGTAACCGCGTAGAATACGAACATGTAAAATCTTAAAAAATGATTGTACAACAGTTGGCGTGACACCGAATACTAGAAATCTGCTTCTCATAATCTAGCTACGAATTGGCTGCCAGGGAGGTCAGTGAACGCGTCTCGGTTCTTGCAACGCTTCTCGCCAGCAGTGCGGGGAAGCATTGCCGTGTCTCCCCGAGTCGCTCAATACAGACAGGCCAGCTGAATCTCTCTTGTGAGAAGCAGTGCGGTAAGATGCGAGCTGCTCGCTAGATGGCGGCGGCACGTGCACTAACCAACGCTAGTCCGTGAACCACGTCGTGAGCTGCTGTGTTGCTGCTTCCTTCTCTCTCTCGTTCTAAACTTCTGGTCTTATTCACACCCATGGTCTGTAGTGGCAGTTGTGAGCATTCGAGCGTAATCAGTCCCCTGACAGATGTACCTCGTGCACAGGTGCGGCTCATCGCTCCAACAGGTGTGTGACACGAACTATCGTGTAGTAGCGTGTTTGCACAATCGACATTTTTCACGTCCTAACCCGCTAATATCGAGAGTCTGCTAACTGGTTTCGCTCACGGATGGCAGTGGCGCCATGTAACTTGCACAGCAATTGAAATTTAACTTCTTACACAAAGGAAGCTTGGACAATCTATTTACATTCTATAAAACAAAACGATGGTTCTTACAACAAGGATTTCTTCAATCCTTCATATTATAATTTCAGTTCCAATGCAATTGTGTCCGAAAAATAACGGACGCGTTATCCAGAAACAGACTCAAGACCGAATCTCTCTGAAAAGGGATGGTTGCTGACGGCAAGGCGCACCTCGTACTCTTAATGCGCTCGCCATTATAAGCAAATAAAAATAAAGGACTTCATGATGCAAATTTGTCTATCATAATAGGTGCGTTTGAAATGTAACTGATTATCTAAATAGCTGTGGCTCTTACGCTCCCACCGTACAGCAGTTGGTCCTGATATTTTGACGTAATCCCTATTGCAACTACAAGTCATGCGCTCGATACGCCCCTGACTTGAGCACGCATACCTAGAAAACTACCATGTAAGAATCAGTCGGAATTTAAGTGCAATATTTATTAAAATAAATTAATTATAACCCTAATGTGATTAACGGGACCACATTTTTGAAAAAGGACACGTGGCTAGTTAAAGATAAACACATTTGATTGAATTCTTCAACCTAAGGAGTAACAT
>SDVV010031731.1:0-11514 GCA_016164225.1 Gammarus roeselii
ATAAAGGAAAGAAACAATTGTAAACTAAATGAATCAGTACCAACAAAAGATATGCAACAAGTTACAGTGAAAGCATGGTTTATTGTAGACAGGAAGGGACCTATCAAATATCCTGCATGAACCAGATGAAGCCAATCTAATTGACTAGATATCCAGTATATATCCAACCAAATCACTATCTGATCCATCCTTAATTTCGATCACTTATCTAATTTTCTTTCTATTTTACCTGATCTATGAAGTCATCTTCTGTTGATAAAACGAGATTAATATGTTAGGCTCTCTGTCTGGTTCTTCCCCATATTGTTCAATGTGTTCATTGATGCATTGACAAGTCGCACCATACTACCACCCCATCGTATGGCTTCCTGGATTGCCCTGTTGATATCAGGTAGGTTCAAGTGCACTTTTAATTATTATTATGGTTTCATATGTGAATGAGAATATTTCTTGTTGTTGAAGATAGTTACAGTTCACGTGGACAACAACAACACAGCGGTTGTTCAACACCCTGCTTGAAGTAGATCAGCACCCTGCTTACCTGCCAGTGAAGATAGTTGTAGTCCGTATGGTCAACAATGACAGCAAAAAGTCACACAATAAAAAATTACCTGCCAGCGTAGGTAGTTGTAGTCCATGTGACCTACGAAGAGACTCTTGGTGGTGAAGGCATAGGGCTGCACCTCAACGTCTGCTCGGGTTACCAGGTTCATGAAAGATGATTTACCTGTAAAGTTGATGAAAATATTCAGTGAGCAGCAGTACCTGACTATTGGCCAGAGTAAAGAAAACAATTTATAGAAGCTGTAGTCTAAGGAAATTATGATAATGTAGCTAAATGGTATACAAAGTTAGACACAGATCTCAGTGAGTGTGCACAGCATTCCAAGTTAACAAGTGTAAATGGTATTAGAAAGTGCCAAGGTATGGCAAGTTGGTATGTTTAAGACACAATAGAAAGAACAAATTGTAATGACGGCAGACATGGTTTGGTGGGACTGCACAATGTGCAGGTCAGCTACTTTAATATCTGTCCAGCTTTTGGTAGATACCTAAATACTGTCAAGATAATTGCATTTATAAGAACTATTATGATGGCAAGCTATTACTGGTGTATTTATATATTTTTCTATATTTATCTAGGTGTACTGCCTCCCATGCCTGCGTGCCCTGTTGGCGGGGCTGTTGGGGCTGTGGGGGGCTGCAAGGGTGAGATACAAGGGTGAGCTCACTTTCATCAACAACTAGTCAATATGAACATGTCACATGTGAATTATTGTAAGTTAATTTTGTTCAAAAAATTGTCTTGTAACAAAATTACAGCAATAAAAAAATACAGCTATGTAAATGAATGACGAAGCACTTGATCTTACAGCTCCTCACTATAATTACCAACACTTAATCCATGATTGCTCAACAGATTAAAAAATCAATAGCAGTCTAATTGCTTGCCATAATGCAAAGAACCAGCAGCTGTGAGGGTTTGCTTCACTTCAAAGAAAGTGAACAGAAGTCTACCTTCTGTTAGTCCAAAGCAGTAGCTGTGCTGTCACCGCACTTGCAAAGAAAGCAAGTAAAAGTCTACATTCAGCTAGTCCACAGCAGCAACAGCAGCTGTGGAGGTGACCGCACCTGCATTGGGGCAGCCGCACAGTAACAGGGTTCTGTCATTTGGGTCAATGACGGGCATACGGGATAGATGCTGCCGCACATCCTCCAAGTAGACAAACGTTGGTGCTTGCTTCTTGACAAGGGTTACCATGCGACCCATAGCAGCCTTCTTCAGTTTCTTGCAGCGAAACAGTGAGTCGCCATACTTGAGTAGCTTAACATAGTCTGCTCCAACCTAGCAACATATAAAAATGTCAGCCAAGAAACTGTAAAAATGCAACAGCACTGTCAGAACAAAATGGAATAGCTAGAGGCTAGATGGAGCACTTGTTTTACAGGTTGTAACCACCAAGCAATTTATCTAATAACAAAATACCATTAAGAAACCTCACACACACTCACTTACGCTTTATAATGAATGATTGCTTAAAATTAAAAATTGTTCATCCATTAATTCCTTTCCCAACTTATTCATGAATGCACACCTACAGAAGGATGGCTCATAACCCTTCAAGGAGAACCATTCTGATGATTCAAAGCTCCTATGAGGGACGAGTTTTCAACCATCATGTCAACAATATTAATGGAATGGTAGCTAATACATGAACAGTAGCTAGTGTAGTAGGTACTTACTTTGTTTATGAGGTTAACCATTATGTGGATTTGCCCTAGAGCCATTTTGTAATGATCTCTGTTGTAGAGTGTACCAATCAGATGAGCATAGAAGGGGTGCAGGTCCTGAGTAAAAAAATTGAATAAGCAAACAAGGAAACCAGCTGGTGTTACATAGTAAGCAATTAGCTAATAGACTTTGCACATGAGTTCTAAAGAGGTAACAGTTTTGACTCCTATATAGAAAACTGACATTTAGTAGCTGCAAAATAAGATGGACCATTCTTCCATAATTTTGTCTGATGAGAAAGTGATAGTTTTTAGTTGATTCATGCATGGTTGTCAAGCTCCCAATCCCACAAACTTACATCTATCTTGGGAAACTCTTCAAGCATCAAATTGAAACGTTCTGTAAACTGGTCTCTAATGAAATGGACTTTACGCATGTAGAATTTTCTAATCCGTGATATGACGTAATGGCGTCGGATAACTGTTGGTGTCTTGCGCTGGGTGCGCGACAGCATTGTGTTGATGATCTCCTGAAAAGAAAAGGAAGGTAAATCAATACCAATAGCAGTAGTCGTGCAATTTTATATAATTCTGTACGTCATATACATTATTTGTGGCAGTAACTGCCCATTGTGATTCACAAGGACTACCACCCTGCATGACAAGTGAGGCTGGAGACCCAGTTTTTTTTCACAAACATTAACAGAGCTGTATAGGGTGAAGGTTTCAGCACTGATACATCTGCTGCAAGAAAGATCAGCCTGCAATGGAATGGTATAGAAATGGTGTAGATAGCAGAGTGGAAACTCTCATCATGGAAATTAACACTGAGCCATCAAAAATCTCTCTATACCATTCAATTTCATCCTATTTTTGATAATTGAAGCATCATTGCTCTTCAAAGCATAATTACTTTTTCAAGTAATAGCTATTACTGGTGCCATTACCTTAGCCAGATGATTTAACTGCCAATGTTAATTGTTAAATAAGATGTAGTTTGCAGCCAGTTATAACTAGAAACAAGTGTAACTTACAAATACAATAATGATGGAGTGACTACAAGATGCAACTGCTGAAAATTGTAATCTCTTGACATTGATAAAGGCACTATACAAGCAGACTAAAAAATGATTAGCCAGATTGTTTTGTGTAATGCAAAATTAGGACCATAAATGTCCTGCAATATGAAAGGAAATGGCAAGCCTAACATGGTAGATAACAACTACCTGTGTGGGAGATATATAAGAAGCTAGATAACAATAGCTATGCTGCTAGTGACATCACTCGAGTTGGATAAGGGAGCAGAATCTTTATGGGCCAATTTTACCTTTGTAAATATACAAAAAATAAATATTGTTGTTGACTACCAGAGTGGTGGATATATGTTGTTAGCTACCTGGGTGGAGGATATAAGTTGTTAACTGCCTGTGTGAGGGATATATGTCGTGAACTATCTCTGTGGGGGATATGTAGCTATTGTTAACTACCTGTGTGGGGGATATATTGTAAACTACATGTGTGAGGGATATATGTTGTTAACCACCTGTATGAGGGATCACCAGTCAAGTATGTGTTTGCATGACAAATCAATTAAACATTTATCTTTACTAGTAGCACAGCTTGGTGGATATAAAACTACTTTGCAATAGATACAGAAACATTCCATGTTCATGAACCAAAAAGATGAATGAAATATTAATAGCAACAAGCTAATGCTAGCTATTAGCTACCATAGTCATCTAATACCATCTAGTTATTTCAAAATTGAGCTAATCTACTGGTTATTAGTTAGCTACTGTGATTGGTTGTCATTCAAATTTAAAACTGGTGATACATTAAATTGCTTGGATATTTTCTACAAGCAAGCTCAGGAAGAAGCTTCAAAAGTGTGCATTTTGAGCATAGCAATAAAAAACAAAGGCTAGGTTGCACATGGAAAAGGTAACAAAGTAGCTACTAGGGTTTTATGGAGGGTTCCAAGTTAGTGGATAATAAAGATTGATAGTAATAAACTAGGCAACTACAGCAGATACTTACATCAGCCGGATGGACTGTGGAGATTTTCTTAAATGTATACTGCGACATTATGATAGAATTTTGATACCAGTTCTTTCAATAAATTCTAAGTTATCTGGAAAATAAAATAAATTCATTTATATACATGGGTATATTCAAGCCAATAATGACAACATTATGACACCCACATCCAATACATAGTGTATCAAGACTGCAATGGGGCATCACAGGCCATCACAATTCTCTTCAAGCACAGCTGGAATTGGTGAAGAGATATAAGGATGAAATGACTAGATGCCACTGAATTTACTCACAAATGTAGTCACACAGCATGTCGTTGACAGCTGTAGTCTGTACAGCTGATGGTGCCGGCTAGGCGGCTTCTGGTGCAGTTCTGGGCAATTACACCACAACGCTGAACCGCGGCAAGATAGGGCTTCTGACAGGTTGATCCCAAAGATAAGAAGCCAACATGTTACAGAAGGACCTCCCAAAACCTTGACAAACTCAAACAAAACATCACCCTGAAACTCAGCAAAGGGACCTCTTGAATGCAGCCAGGGAATCAGACCACCACAAAACTTTGAAGACTGTTTCACAACTGGACACATTGTACTCAAAAGAATCTCCTCTTGATGTTGGTATTGCAAGCCGGAATCAAACGCTTGTTGGGAGGCCTCGTGTTCTCACGGTAGTTAGGACATTGGAAATACAGAGCAGGATTCATGATAACACTATTTTAAATACAGAACAGATTCATAATCAGAGAACATTATGTGGTACACAATTCAAATCCCATAGCACCCTTAACTATTGTTTTGTATCTGTGCGTGCCTGCACTTCTTGACCCGGCAACCCCACTACCGCTTGAAGTCAGGATGGTCACAGAGGTGGCAGGTCGTCCAGGCCAGTATAGGCTTGTTGGGTCTACCAGGGTACAGGACCACACAAGAAACTCCCTAATGCCGCACACCAGGTTTTGATATAATGAAATAGGTTAAAAACCAGTCTAACTTTCACCACTTTATATTCAATAAAAACAGTTACGATAAAGCACTTTAGGTTTACACTTCGAAATAAAGTCCACTGCACACTAGTGACACATACAAAGTCCAGTCCTGGAGGCCTATAGGACTGTCCTCGGAGATATTTCGGCGGTACTGCGACAAAATATCTCAGAGGACAATGGTAAACAGCTGGGGAAGTTCAAAACACAGAAGAATAAATATGGAACAACGGAAGGAGCCAACAGAGGCATGGACTGACCTCATTTGGTGAATGCTCTAGATCAACTGCCGGCTTGCCCACTAGTGCATCTCTATATAGCCTACCGGTCAAGCCCTTTCCATCATGAAATTCTAATAAATAATCACTAGCGCCGAGAACACGTGAAACGAACAATGATGATTAATAAAACCTTGAGTGCAATATAAATAATAAATATTAGTCATTATTAGGGCTCTAATTAGGAAAAGAACTGAACTGTGCTGAATGTTACTGGAACCCCTCACATGTGAGTAGAGGACCCCTCCCTTGTGAGACAAGAACCTCTCCCATGTGAGATGAGGATCCCAACTTAGTGGTGGGAAAATCACCCCTCTGGTTTTCCTAACCAGACGTCAAAGAGGGAGGAGCCGTTAAGTAAGTGGGGCTGAATAAAGAGAATTTAATATAAATAAAGCCCAGCCTCAGACCCCACACATCAAATGTACTTCTATGCCCTTGATGGTTTTTAATAAAGTGTATTATTATTATTATTTATTGTCCAGTTAGCTTTACCTCTGTTTTTTCAAGTCAATGGAGAGGATTAGTGCTGCAGAGCTGGTAGCCTATTCAGAGAATTACCAGCTTCTTTCTTCCAGACAGTTTGGATTTGAGAAGGCTAGATCAACAAAGGATCAGAATAAATGTTGCTGGTCTATTCACAAGTAGTTATGTCTGTTGATGGCAGCCTTGTTGTGGATATGACTATGCTTGATTTTTTGGAGGCATTTGATGTTGCATCCAATATTGTGTCCAATCCTCTTTCACATATCAGTTAATTTATGAACAGATGGCCTTGTGTCTAAGTTTGGTGCATTTGCTGATGATTTTAAATTTTTTTTTGGCTTTCCAGCACCATGATGTTGGTGGTGTTACTGCTTTGCAGGGGGATCTTGACAAAGTATTCCAGACAGCATCTTCATGGAATTTGTCACTGAACCCCAGCATGAGTGTTGTTTTACAATTTAGAAAATGTTGTGCTGGATAGATTGGCCCCGGTGCAGAGACTGTTTACACTCTTGCCGGGCTCATGCAGCTGTTGGTCTCAAGTTCCTAAGGGCATGTCAGATTTGTGCAACAAGCTGCTGGTCTTTGTAGAGATCTGTTTAGGTTGACAGTGAATAGAAGCCCCAGATTTTATGGTCACCCTCTTTGTGATGCATGTCACACCCATTCTTGACAACTGTTCTTGTGTGTGATATCCCCAAAGAGGCAGGTTACTAAGAAGTGACCTCATGAAGTATTGGAGAATTCTGTGTTGTGACACATAGAGTTTTGATTGGTCCATTCTGTTCCAAGTCCTAGATGGTAGGACACAGGGACATCCGCACAAACTCTTGGTGCCCCGCTGCACTGTGGATGTGACAAAGAGGTTTTTCAATGTTTGATGTATTAGGATGAGGAATCAGTTGCCTGCTGCTGTTGTCAAATTGTCTACCATTTCTGCTTTTAAGGCAGGGTTGGCCGAGTTATGTTGTTTGAAAGCTAAGGGCTAGTTGAGTCTCCTTTCATGTTGGTGGTTTGGTAGTGTGATGCATCCTGTTGCTTGTTTTTTTTTGTACAGGTTGTAGTTGTGCATAGTGTTTTTCATACGAGTGTCTTGGGGTGTGTTTTCTGAAACCCAATGGTGAGCATCTCTTCCAGAGTCTCCCTGTCTCTTGTTCTGCGGAGTCCTTGTGGATGCTGGCGCGCATGGCAGCGCTGGCCTCTCTTGGCTTAGTGCACCTGCTGAGCCCGTGAGGGACTAAAAAGGTAAGAAACAGAGGTAACAAAATCAGAGGATTTATGATTTTTTCATTAGCTCCAAGAGTTAGAAAAAGGGGTCATTTGCTGAAGTTGATTTTTCTCCTCACTCTTCAGATGTTGACAGTAGTAGGACCTTCAGTGTGAGTAAAATGGTTTGCCTGCTAAGATAGTGCAGTTGACATATCTGACTCACTATTAGCAAGCCCTTTCTGATCAGTTGTATGATGTATATAAATTATTTAAATTATCACATGATGTAAGTTTAGATTCTGACTAGCCTGATGATGAGTCGATATATAAACCTGAAGCAAGGCAAATTGGGATGCTGATTGGCAGTTGTTGAGTGGGGGGGATAAGTGAACAGCTCACGCTGCAGAGTTGTTTACAGACGCAATACCTCTTTCTGCAGTTGCTGAGCAGTCGGGAGATGTTGCTGACATACAATCTGCCACCTGCCTATAATTGCATTATGAACTTTACGTGTTTGCAAGGAGAGATTACTCTACAAGCCTTAATAGGTACTGCAATTACGCATTGCTCTCCTAGCCCTTATCCTTGCTTGCAAGAACCACTGCCGCATTCTTACGGCTGCAGCCCCCAAAGTCTGAGCATACCCAGTCGTCAGGTACACCAAGCCATCTATCCTGCCACACAGAACAGAACTGCTGTATGATCAGTTGCCTAAAGCACAAATTTCCAGTTTTTTTCGCTCCATTGTTTTGCCGGCCTTTGCAGTCTGGCGTGCTGTGGCATTTGTGCCTCCTGTCATGCTCTGCACTCTGGCCTTGCTGGGGTGTGGGGTGGTCTTGGGGCAACCAAGGTGAGAAACCAAGGTGAGAAAAAAGCACAGTCATGCAAGCCAGCACCTACAAAGACTTTGCAGAACAACAACGGGAAAATGCTAGAAGTGATGCGCACCATTGGCTTCCAGAGAAAAAATAATGAAGCCACTTGCATGAAAACCCAAAGCACAACTCCAACCCACAGAAAAACAAGAAAGCAAATGCATACACTTATATAAAAAGAACAGAAACAACAACATGATGAGTCACATCACAGACTTGCCAACACAACTAGGAACGCAAGACCCTAGCACTCAACCTATTCCATATTACCTCAGCCAACCCTGCCTTGAAAGCAGAAATGGTAGCAGCCTCAACAACAGCAGCAGGCAGCTCATTCCATGTCCTAATGCATCGAGCATTAAAAAACCTCCTTGCCACATCCACAGAGCAACGGGGCATCAAAAGTTTGTGCCGATGTCCCGGCATCCTACCATCCAGCATCCTTTGGAACAGAATTGACAAATCAAAACCCCCTGTGTCACAACACAGAATTCTTCAATACTTAATGAGGTCACTTCTCAGTAACCTGCCCTTGATTGAGAACAAATCTAGTGCCATCAGCCTGTCATGGTAGGACATCTCAGACAGACCAAACACCTGTCTGGTCCACCTTCCTGAACACACTCAAGCAACTTCACATCTTGGACATGACTAAGATTCCACACACAGGAGCAGTAATCAAGAATGGGCCTGACATGTGCTGCAAAGAGTGTGTTGACTTAAGCAAATCCCTACAAAGACCAGCAGCTTGTCTCACAACTTCTCAGACATGGCCATGAAACTCAAGACCAACATCCACATGAACTCCCAAATTGCGATAAACTTGGAGGGACTCCAAACGAGCACCCCCATGAGTGTAAACAGCCTCTGCACCGGGACCAATCCAACCAGCAAAATGTCTTCTTAAACGTAAAACCACACACTTGCTAGGGTTTAATGACAAATTCCATGAAGATGCAGTCTGGAATATTTTGTCAAGGTCTCCCTGCAAAGCAGACGCATATTAATATTATTAATAATAAAAGCTTTATTAGCAACCAACTTGGGCATAGTATTACAATTGAGACCTCTTATTTCAGGGTTACAGTGAGAACAAAGTTATAAAATTTACACCAATCCAACCAGCAAAGGTGAGATACACACAACTAAGAATAAGTTACGGCATACAAATCTATCCTGCCTTTGTGTATAGTAATTTTCTCAATCAAATAACAATGAGGAGACGGCGAGCGCATCACCAGAGCAGATTGAAACGAGAATTTCATTTGGGGAGTTCATAACTTGAGGAGTGATACCATATGCTGGTATAGGTAAGATTAGGAGTGGAGCTTAGGTGGAAGGGGAACAAAGGAGTGGGAGGAGGAAGAGGTTGTGAAAGTGAGGGAGCTAAATGAGAAAAGCAGAGCGGAGGAGTTCCAGCAGGCTTTGAGGGAGGAATTTGACAACCAGAGAGGGCAGGACCTGCAAGATGTGGAGGAAGAATGGGAGACGTTCAGAGATGCCTTGCTGAGATCTTCAAGGAATGTGTGTGATGTGCGATGTGTGAGCGGGTGCAGACGGAAGGGCTGCAAGTGGTGGAACAAAGAAGTCAAACTGGCGGTGGTGCAGAAGGGAAGAGCCTTTGAGGAGTGGTTGCAGGCAAAGTCAGTGGTGGCCTATGACTACTATAGGGAGAAGAGGAAAGAGGTAAAGCGAGATATGAAGAGAACCATAGAACCAAAAATGACGCTGATGCCAGGGTGGGCAGACGGTTGTGCCAGAACTTTTGAGGACAAAAAAATGTTCTGAAAAGAGGTTAAAAGGGTGAGAAAGGGAGAGACTGAGAAGGAGGAGGCAGTAAAAGATGAGAACCGCCAGTTGTTGACAGAAAGTGTTGGTGTACAAAAAATGTGGGCCGAGTATTTTGATGAATTGTTGAATGTCGAGGATGACAAAGAGGCTGACATTGCTGCTGTGGGCGGTGGTGTGCAGATTCCAGTTTTTAAAGAGAGACTTCCAGCTGACATTACTAGGAAAGGTGCAGGAGACGGTGGAGGTGATGAAAGCAGGGAAAGCCCCTGGTTTGGATGGTGTTGCAACCAAGAGCCTGAAAAAGGGTGGAATAACAATTGTCAAATGGTTGGTGAGGCTACTGAACCTTTATTTTGTGGGGGGCGTGGTAACAATTGAGTGGTGCAGTGCCTGCTTTGTCCTGCTGCATAAGAGCAAAGGAGATTTAAATGAATGCTGCAACTCAAGAGGTATCAGTTTGTTGTGTGTGGTTGGTAACTGTCTGGCAGAGGGCTCATCAAAAGGATTAGAGAATGTACAGATTGCGCAATTGGAGAGGAACAAAATGGCTTTAGGAGTGGTTGAGGGTGTGCCAATCAGATTTTTGCAGTGAGACAGGTCTATAAGAAGTACCTTGCAATGGGAAAGGATGTGTTCTGGGCCATGATGGATCTCGAAAATCATACGACAATATTGCCAGGGAAGTGCTGTGAAAAGTTGCGGTTGTATGGAGTGGGCAGAGAGCTGTTGAAAGCGGTGCAGAGTTTCTATGTTGGCAGCTAAAAATGTGTCAGAGTGGGAAGCAAGGCAAGTGATTGGTTCACAGTGAAAGTGGGTCTGAGACAAGGCTGCGTCATGTTTACTTGGCGTTCTTGCGTTCACCTTCCTGACCACTCTATATGAATGGAGTGGTCAGGAAGGTGAACGCGAGTGTGCTGGGTCTGGGCTTGGAGCTGTTGGAAGCAAATGGGCAGAGTTCGCAGTTGAGCCAGTTGCTGTTTGTGGATGATACAGCTCTCACCTTTGTATCTCACCTTTGCAGCCCCCCACAGCCCCAACAGCCCCGCCAACAGGGCACGCAGGCATGGGAGGCAGTATACCTCATCGAGCTAGCAATCAAAATGAACAGCACGGTACAAGCACTGCAGCTGGACGCTGGTCGGAATCTGCTCAATAGGTCTAAAGAAAACATAACAATGCAGACAGTCAACAACTGCACAAACTGTCGGCAACACAAACAAAGCCACAATATCACATCAAATTGAGTCTAGCAGAACTCATGCAACACTGCCCCCAATTTCTCCGCCAGGGCCCTCTTGAAGTTGCAAAGTGAATCACACTGCACCACATCAGCGGGCAGCCGGTTGCAAATCTGCACACAGCGAGAATAAAAGAATCTCCATTTATGGTCCATCTGACAGCTAGGAACCAGCAGCTTGTGCCAACAGCCGGAGCTCTCTCAAACAGAGCAGACAAACCTGAATCAACAGAACAAGGAAAAATCTTCCAACACTTCACAAGATCAGAACGCAACAACCTCCCCCTCACAGAAAACAACTGCATTGCTTTGAGCCGCTCACCACAGTCCACTCCACCCAGCCCATCAATCTCCTTGGTCCACCTCCTCTGCACAGACTCCAAC
>SDVV010031732.1:0-11514 GCA_016164225.1 Gammarus roeselii
TTTATAGGTACATAAACAGGTAAAGATTGGTAAAAACTATAGAGCCAAGTGGAGAGATTTGATATGAATAATGCTTAAATCAATGAAGGAATACATAACATAAGTATAAAAACGAGAATCAATATATAATCCTAGGTTAGATTAGGTTAAGATAGGATAGGATGGGTTAAGATGGATTAAGGTTACGGCCCCTTTACGGAATTAATCAATAATTTCTAACTATAGACACTGCAAACGTATCACAAACATTTATAAAAGTAAGATATGCGGGAATAAGTATCTACATAGTAAAGACATGCGAGCAGATAACACAATTGAGATGTACTTCAAACTAATGTAGTATTTTATAAGTATCAATTTATCTAAATCTGGCATATTAGTTCTCCAAGATGACTTGAAATAGGGCCCAAATCCAATGTCGAGAGGTGAAACATATCAATATTTTGGATCATTACCTTCAGGTAAGCTAATTAGCAATCAACATTATATGAATTTAGGCGAATTTATACCTATTACAGATATATTCCTATGATAACCTACCAGAAACCTAAAACAACAATAAAATGGCTACATAAGATTCTCAACTGTTTCCTAACCGTTATTGATCACCTATGATACACGGCGTATCCTGCCATACCCAGATGATAAATCCTACACCAATATGGAACGTGTATGCTCAATCAATACATGATGCCGATATGCATTACCGATAATGTAATTAATAGAAGTATAAATAATCTGGTTCATGACTAAGACCGTATCCTAACATAAAGAAACATACGGACAAGTGTCTGACATTAAAACAAATACTGAGTTCATGCATTACAAAAAAAAAATACTACGGTAACCGTTTAAATCTATAAAAAAAAATCCTAAACCTTCTAGAATACTATGTCTACAGTAGGACAAAATCGAAGCCCACTTGTCATAACAACAAAGTCTACAATGCTTTACTAGGTCACTTCTCAGCGATTTACCAGTGTTATATAACAAATTTAGAGGTACTACCCAGTCATGGTACAATTCCTCAGACATACCATGCATCTGCTTAGCCCATCATCTCTGAACAACGTCGAGCAAAGTCGCATTCTGGATATAACCAAGAATCTATACATAGGTACAGTTGTCAATAATGGGCCTGCCATGAGTCTCAAAGAGTGTGTGGCCATAAGAAACTGGGCTTCTGTTCACTGACGACCTAAGTAAATCTCTACAACGATCAGAGCTTGTCGAATAACCTCTCTAACAAACCCATGAAAGTTAAGACCGACGTCCACAAGAACTTTCAAAATCACGTTGAACTTAGACGAACTGCAAATGACCACCAAAGAGTGTAAGCCGCCTCTACACCAGAACCCATCCATCCAGTAAATCGTCTTCCAAAACGTTGAACTACACTCTCACTAGGGACCAATGACGAAATTCCACAAGGATGCAGTACGGATTTGCACTTCTTAAATATACATTCCTATGATTATCGTGGAAAAAATCATACAACAATAGTAAAATAACTACGTTCTTCTCTATTCTGCTCTAATTAACATTAAAAATTCTAATACTCTAGGGTATCCATCATAGTAAATCGGTCTAACGATCTTTGCCTAGGGGACTCTCTAACTCCTCCTAAATATTGAAGTATGTTCTTACACTATATATACAATGAAGTAACAACAAGACCAAGTTTGTATAAATGGAATCTTCTATATCTATAATATCCACCTCAAACATTGTACCAGAATGTAAGAAGATGCATAAAACACTAAATATAAACAACATCTAACTAAAATATACCTGAAATAATGTTCTACATTGCAGATACAAACATAATATATCCTAATAATCCTACAATTATATAAAATACCCAATTCCTTGCATCAAAGAGTCAAACTGTACAGAGAACATACAAAACTGAGTGAAATATACTAAAACGGTCATGATATGATAAAATAAGATGAATGATGCAATAACCGACCAATTATGCCTGAAATAGTGTGCTACATGGACGATGCAAACCTAAAAATATGCTAAAAAATCCAATAACTGTATGAGATATCTATTTAAAATTAAAAAAAAATACAAATTCAACATATATCAACAGATCATTACTAAGTATAAATAACATAATATAATAAACTACAATAAATCCATATCGTTCAGCTACTCTCGCTATTGGAGATCCAACCGATACTCACTATACGAAAATTCGAGATAGGACTTCCCGAACAGTCTACATACGCTTGATAACGAATCATATAGAACATGGTATTACCGATATATCTGGTTCAAAGCCGGATAATGCGTTACGGAGTTGACAGAATCTCGTAGCAAAGCTTCTGCATCCAAATAAATACATACATTGGCCGGTTACCTGCCTAACTAATATACCATACTATTTCTATAGATTTTATATACATATGAAATAAAAAGACGGAAAACACAAAACGTTGCCTAAACTCAATATCAAGCTGGGACTAAGCATCCATCCGCTATGAATGATCAATTATACTTTTGGGTGATGATACTGATGTAAACATTGATTTAACATGGAAGGATAATCTTTCTCACTTTCAAGAACCGAGAAAATTATAACGAAATGCTGCCATAAATAAAGACAATCCTATTCACACTGAGCCACTAATTTGCATCATGAAAATAATCCAAAACGCGTTCGTTCGCCTTCTGAAAGAACGTTCCAATCTCCTGTTCATTTTATATTTTTTTTAAGCTCGATAGCTCACAACAGAGAAAACAGAAGAAGGAGTTACTGCAGGAGTAACTTAAACATAGCGAAAGGGTACAGATAATACAATCGCAGAAAATAACATTAAACTAATTGAATCTATGCCACGTGTAAATTGAACAACAGTGAACGACGTAGATATGATACCAATGTTGATAAATTTATCATGAACGTGTCCGGAAATCAACATTCGTGCAATAAAGTGTGGGGTTTTAACCTTTAGCACTGCATGTAAATTATTAGGTAACTGTTAGATTTATTAAATTAAAAAAAAATCTTTTATATGTATGTTATCAATACTCCTAAACTCTGAAAGGACTAGCATGAAAATGCAGATATGCAACGTGACATGCAATGGAATTGCAACACAGTATGCCCAGCATTGAAAAGCGAATACCTAAGGTAACCTATATGAAAATATACACGCTCTATTTATATAACATATTAACATAAAAATGTCACATGAACAAAAACGAAAGCTGTATGTTCGTCCACCCGAATGAGTCACCCGTTAGCTGTAGGGCAGCCGTAAGCCTCTTTGGACGCTGAAATGCAATGTGCAAACTCCCGTAGACTGGGCAAATCCGCATTTTGCGCCTATATACTCTTCTTTCATTCATTTACTTATAATGCAACAGTGTATATTTGCGGACATTGTGGTGTAATTAATATAATCTAAATATATGTTTTCCCATGTTTATAAAAAAATAAAATCTCAGGATTTCTGCATATCCCCGAATGATTTTTTCTGTCAACAATAAGCTCGAGAAAACTGAAAAATAGTTGTATTATTTGTTATGAGTAGATAAACGTAACAATTGTATGAGTTAATAGAAAATTAGGTCTTAATTCAGGCTGATCAGCTGTCCTACACGAGCCAACAATTAGGGCACGCATTCAGTATCTCCCGACGTCGAGGACTGTTCTGTAGTCGCTCGAACAATCTGATCATGTCATCTCGTGAGTGCGTGCATAATTTTTGAGCCCAAAAACAGTCTCTTACTATCACTCCGACCCATCGCGGTTGAACGTGAACGAGGCTGACAAGGGTGGTGGGGGGGGGGTTCTCTTAAAGCTATAAATGCTTAGTTACTGTACGTAGAGTCTGAATAAAAAGTGTGCAATTTTGCATACGGCACCGGTCATTAATATCTAACTTCGATAACGCTCACATAAGTAGGCGTTACTTTTTTTAACGCTAACAGCTATTTACAGCCTCGTTCAACTATTGTGATGTTCATAAGCTGACACAATATATCCTTGTCATCACTACTCGCCTTGTGGTATATTTTTTGTGTGCCCCATTAGCTTGGCGCCCACCTCATTGTTGCCTAACTCGGACCTTGCACCCACACACATTACCTTCTTGCAGAGGATACAGACGGGCTGTACACAGACCACACCCATTTTGCACTTGCATGAAAAAAAAAAAGGTCCTCCATCTCAAGCATCATCTTGATATGAGAGGCACCCAATTCTTCAACAAAATGTCAGACCTGACACACCCATGCCACAACCTGATGGACCCTCGTCAACCAACCGCCACCTACATAACACACCGGCAACACAATTCGGTTCCGTTTAGGCGTTTATTCCAGAACCTACAGATAACACATCTATGCATAAACAGATACACACACACACTTCACAGCTCTTGCATTAGGGGAACACAGAGTCAACACAATCTTGCAGAGCCACTCGCCTGGGGTGGACGAGGAGAAGTTTTGGGGTTTCTCGGGGGTGAGAGGGTCCACCTGTCAAGGCTGCGATTCGGGCACCACACGGCCCTATAAGCATACCAGCATAGACTGGTAAATGTCCCAATCGATCTCTGCTTGCGGTGCCGGGGCTCGTCCGATACGGTCGAGCACTTCCTGACGTCGTGCCTAACCACTTCACCCGGCAGGCTCCACCACAACATCACGTCGGTGCGTGACCTATGGAAGCACCCGCACGACCGCATCAGCTACATCAAGGGTGCAGGCCTAATATAGGGCATATCAACTGCGGTAGTACCCTCAACAATAGGAAGTGACCTTGCGCTAACCGCATCCAACTCACATTTGTATTATTCACGTTTTAATTCCGTTTTCGAATCTTCGACATAATCGTCACATCCCTCATCTAATTATTGTATTGCATTCATATCTGCTTTCCACAGAAATCATGAAAAATAGAACTCAAGCCAACGGTCCATTTTCCCAACGGTAAATTCTATAACACTCCAAGATGGTTCAGTCAAAGCTAGAATGTGGCATCTGCCACACCTCGTACGCCCCCGAACTAATGGATTGCCAAAACTTTTCTGGCTTTTCCAGGACTTTGCGTAGCAGTCCCTCAAATGAGGAATGCATGACATTGCGCTGTAAATTTTGTCAAGCGGCAGAGGAAACCAAACAACTGAAAGCACTAATCAGTCACGCTTCCGATAGCTTATCGAAAACAGAGACAGTCTCATCCAATGTCTTATCCATAACAGAGACAGTCAAAACGGATACTCGATTGATAGCTGTTGAATTAGAATTGGAAAACATACACAAACTATTTCATGAATTTAAAGATCTGTTAAGCAGCGAATTAGCAGCAGTTAAAGAAACTGTCGAGGCCACCCAAAATCAAGTGAAAGAACTCCAAGTGCACCTTGGATCCGAATTCGCCAAAAAGCTTTCAGCTCTAGACGCTGAGACAAACGATCGTATTAAACCGATAGAAAACTCAGTCAAAGATAGCGAGGCACTGTACTCAACTGTAGTTAGTAGAAGGCAGTCACGCTATGACAATACAACACACGTTGGACCACAATCTCACCACTTTCGACCCAATACACGTAACCGATTCGATGTATTGCACGATGAAATGGAATTTCAGAAACAGAGGAAAATGTTGTGATTGGTGATTACAATGTTACCTCCTTCAAATCGAAACAGCAAAAAGGGAGAATTCGACTGAAAATACTCGACAAAGCTGATTTGAAAATTGACGAGGTTGAAGGCAAAATCGCAAAGGAAAGGATACATTCATCAACGTGAAGTATAATACATATCGGAGCTAAAGACGTGTCGCAGACGGAATCGACATGGAAAAGGTATGATCCTGCCCCATCCGAACCAAAGTAGATACAAGTTAAGCAAGCTGATTTTACTCAACAATCGCCTAGCAACTTTCTGCAAAGCCTAGAAAATCTCTTTCTAGGATCATTGGGATACTATGATCGACCCAAAGTACTATAACTTTACTAGAATCGCCCACAAGGCTTGCATTAACACGTATGGACTTGATACCATCGAAAACATCTTTAAAAACATCGGCGTTGGACCTGTCAACGAAAATAAGTCAAGAAACGTCAACGATATCATACCAACAACTCCACCAGCAGTTCCCGACGAAACGACACAGCGACCTCCGCCCGTTTCAACACGAGACACACAACAAATAAAAGTGCCTATCCGAACACCATCACAGGTCCTAGCAAAAAAGTCCGTCGTCAATCCAGTCCGAATTAGAGGCAATAGTCGCAGCTCCGCTAGTACAACCCATGTAAACGAAAACGAAAGTCTTGGTTCCGACACAGGACCTCAGATTAGAAGCAAAATAAGTCAAGCAAATCAAGTCAGTGCTACTAACGGTACTCTGAAATGTACTACGTGAACGCTAGAAGTCTCAGAGACAAAATCGAAGAATTTCATATCCATGCATGAAATGAGAGTATCGACATAATACCAATCACAGAATCGTGGATGAGCTTGAGCACCAGGCATTATTACGGCGAATTTACTCTACCCGGTTACTAACTATTTCACAAAGATAGACAAGGCCGAGAGGGCGGAAGAGTGCTGTTTCTCGTGAAAACCACTCTGCAAATATTAGAAGTCACCATTCCAAACAACAGGCACGACATAGTATCCAGCAAAATAGTCGGTAAACATATAACATTTTAAATCACTCTCGCGTATCGCCCCCCTAAAAGTAAGGTTGCTGATGATATCGATCTTTACAACACCCTCGTCGATGTTGTCACAACACAACACAGTATTGTGCTTGGCGAATCCAATATCCCCGACATTTATTGGGAATCAGACGAATGCACTGCCAACAGCTAATATCTGATCGATTTTGCAGACGATAAGTTCATGACCCAAATGGTGAAGACACCAACACAAAGTAGCAACATTCGTGATCTCCTATTAATTGCAAGGGACTTTCATGTCACGAACGTCGAAGTAGGCAAACCTCTCGGAACTAGTGACCACAACTGTATCCGTTTTTTGATAGAGCTCGAGTTGAAAACATCAACAAACTGCGAATTTTGATAGCTTAAGAGATTCAATGATGTCAGCAAATATAACCCTCGCACAAGATGTCACTCAATAGCTTGACTATTTCATGACCACTTAAAAATATCGAACATGAACATAACCTGCGCAAAAACAGACGAACAGCAGTCTATCAGCTCAAGTACTGGAAAGGAGAAATGCAGCGGCTTCAATCACGAAAGAAAGCAAATCATTCGATAAAGCTGCAACATCCACATGACGACGTAGCAAAAACTGAATACAAAATCAGCAGACGAGATCTAAACAGGGTCCTGAAACGTAAGAAGAAACATAATGAAAATGAACTTGCTGCCAATGACAAAACTAATCCGAAACAATTTATTTAGTCATATTTCGAGCAAAAAGATCAAAATCTGGAATAGGTCCTCTCGAGAACGAGGATGGTGAGCTAGAAACGGACGACACCAAAATGAGTGTTCTACTTAATGAATACTTTTGCTCTGTGTTTACGTTAGAGAATCAGGATATTCATAATCCTGAGGATATCACAGTGGCAAAACAAATTGAAGCCCTCACCACAGTGAACTTTCTCCCCGCTGAAGTTATTGCTTATATAGATGAATTGAAAGTCACTTAATCTCCATGTCCAGACCAAATTGTTTCCAGAATTCTAAAAAAGACTATAAACGAAATCGCCGAACATTTATCAAACATTTGCACCCAATCTCTCACAAATGGCACCTGCCCCTTCTAAATGAAAAGAGGTCAATGTTACCCTAATAAAAAAAAATGTCCCGTCAACTACCGTCCAATTAGTCTCACCTCAGTCATTGGTAAGTCGATGGAAAGCTTGATAACGAATAAAAGCGGCGATAGCGGCGTTCTTCAAGAATCCGTGTTAGGTCCAGCTTTCTCCATAATATTCATTAACGATCTTGATAGCAACGTACTCTGAAACATTAGCAAGTTTGCAGACAATACTAAGATCGAAGGAAAAGTGCAAACTGAACTAGAGTGTAAGCAGATCCGACTGGACTTGAACAAAGTGGTTGATTGGTCATAAAAGTGGCAAATGAAGTTTAATGTAGACAAATGCAAAATTTTGCGCATAGGTCTTCGTAACCCCAAACACGAATACTCAATGTCTGGAAAGAAACTCATTCCCGTCACCGAAGAGAGAGATTCAGGTGTCATCATTAGTAAAGACTTGAAAAGCAGCAAGCAATGTTACGATGCTGCCAAGAAAGGCAACAAAATGCTAGGTATGATATCCCGCACTATCTCGTACGTACACCAACACAGTATGCTGAAGTTATTTAATGCATTTGTTGGACTGCATCTCGAGTATGCCGTTCAATTCTGGTCTCCATTCCTTAGAAAAGACGTTATTAACTCGAGAAGGTTCAATCTCGAGCTATCAAACTCGTCCCCTTACTGCGAAATAAATCGTACGATGACAGGTTTCGTGAACTCAATCTTTATTCGCTAGAGAAACGTCGAGTCAGAGGTGACATGATAGAAGTGTGGAAGATTATGGAGGGTAAGGAAAACGTCGAACGGGCGAGTCTTTTCACTCTAGATACAAACAGAGTGACTAGGAAAAATGGATACAAAATCGTTGGGAAACGTTCTCACTCGACATCACGCGCAGTTTCTGCACATATAGAGAATTCGTAGAATGGAACAAACTTCCAGCGGAGGTTGTAAAAAACAATACAATCGAAACGTTTGAGTTGCGGCTCGATAAGTTCTACATAAATTGCCGATAAATAGTTGGGATCTAGTGGCATGCCCCAGAAACTGGGTTAAGGGTATGCCGTCAGCGTTTCCGCTAACGTTTTTTTCTTTCTTAAAAAATATTAAACGACCTATGCAGGTGGGTAAATGATGGAAAGTATAAATTTCAATACAACCACCTGGCCTTATCATTTTACGAGCAACAAAAAGCTCTCCACAAACAACTCGAATTTTCCCATATTTAAGCGGGATTTTTTTTTGCTCAACATTAAAAAAATCAACAAAATGGAAGTTAGTCGCTGGTTCTTACCAGCTAAATTAGTCAAATCTACGTGCTGCACTTTCCAATTTTAACATTTTTAGTGCCGGGACCCACAAATCTAATCATTGAGCCTCTGCTGTTGCTCAAATCGCCAATCTGAACCATTCATGTGTATAGAATTCACCGCCCAACAATTATTTACAGTATAGAAACTTGCATATTACCCAATTTCGACACATTTTTTCAAAAAAACACGAAAAACACTTTTTACGGATGATTTGTTCATACACTAGTTTTACTTCGTAGAATTTTGTATAAACTTTCGAAAAATGTCACTGTCGACTACTTTGGATAGCTGCTTCATGCCCAAAAAGTCATAAGAGATGAAAGACACACATAAAATGTTTTTTCACAATAACATACTCGTCGGCACTTTGAAATATAGAAAAAAATATGGAAAAGCACTTCCTGAATACGAATTTGTACTTACAAAAACTGTCAGATTGTCTACTTTTCACATACGAAAAAAGTTATTCATCAATGTTTCCCAAAAAAATCGTGAAATGACCACAAATCAGATATTTCACAGCATTTCACGAGCCTATCACGCTCGAAATGGATCACTGAAGGCCGTAAACATAACGAGCACTCGTTAAAAGAGTCGTTGGAACTCGCTGCAAGGGTCACATTTTGAACAATTACAACAACAAACAAGATATGATGTACTCCGTGGAATAAAAACCACAAATTCATACAATTGCAGCCTTTAACATCACTCACAAAAAAGAAACGGCTTTTGAACGTTCGCAAACCATAACAAGAAAACAGAAAATAGTCCCCGATCATCATGCAAGTGTCAGATTTGAAAAATTATTTTTTACACGAGGCGCTATAAACATATACATTGGGCAAAGGACGTAAACTCATCAGAATTTAAACGTCAGACCCAGTGAAAAGGGACAGCAGCAAGTCGCAAACATCAATAATATGACTAAAATCATTCTCCTATTTATCATGCAAGCCTTAGATTTCAATAATTCCTAATAGTTAAGAAAATACGAGGTCCTGACAGTTCTCAATGGCGTTTACGTTTATTTTATACTACGCTTCTCAGCAACAGAAATGGTCATATGAGCAGTCAAATCAAACCGTCGTGTTCTCACGAGTAAAATAAGACCCGAATGAACAAAATCGCTCATCAACTTCCAACGTCAGTTCCGAAAAGCCTTAATAACAACTTTTTACCATTTCTCTAGGCGTTTACGTGAATATTATAGTACGCCTCTCAGACACAGAAATGATCATAAGAGAACTCGGATCGATCCATCTTGTCCTCACGAGCAAAATAAGACCTGAATCAACAATATCGCCCATCAACTTTCAACGTTATCAACCGAAACACCTAAATAACACCTTTTAACAAAGATTGGCAGTCATGTAGCGACAGCGTTCCATTACAGAATTCAGGGGTGAAATTAGCGCTAAATAACTATAAATATATATAAATCGTTATAGAACTATTTGGAGGAACACGCTGGACTCATCAAAATTGGTCAAATCTATATAGAAGAAATATGTTTTTTAAATCGCAAACAAATTTTAGTGATTTTATTTCTCTTTACAAGCAAGACTTGGAAACACCCTCAAGATGGAAGGTTACAGATGATATAGGCATGCGGAAATACGCATACGTGTACATTACAAGCAAAAGGACCTCGATGCTCGGTTCCTATGCTCACGGTCCCTCAGTTTATTGAGGGGCCGAGAGCTCAGAAAGCTAGAGCATCGATACGTCTTCCCGCCGGTGGAGGGTGTGGTCGTTTTATTTCAACGATCATTCATTAACGCATAATGATGTTTTTTATTTATGAAGGAAGGGTCGCAGATTGCTGTGTGGGCTCTCTTGGTACTCAATTTATTGAGTTCCGAGAGCCCACACAGCAAGTTGCCATTGTCCTTCTATACTAGGCTGCAGTAGAGATCATTGGTTAGGCACCCATGAACGATCACTTATGATTGTTTGAGCATGTATACATTGAACAACGATAAATATTGAAGGGAGTGAGGATTCCTCATGCAGAAAACGCTTCCTGTCTCTCACAGTTTTCTTCGTTTCAATTACTCTCATATGAAAATAGATGGATGTACTTTGATGCGCCCTTCAGTTCCCTCTGAAGTACGTTAGAATGGATCAAACACACATAAAATTGAAGGACTTGTGTATAGTATTAGATTTGTTATAATCCAGTGAGTATTTGCGCTGAAAATGCAATGACAGTTCTCTATGAGGATAACGTACATTTTTATATCACGCCTTCCATGAACAAAACTGCTGTCGCTCTCTACCTTTCGCCGTTATTATTAACGAAGAAACTTCTAAATAACAGGTTTTCGGCGACAGCTGTTCGCTAAAGTCTAAACACAGTATATGTGTTAGTGAACTGGATTTATGTATGTACAACTGTCTCCCAAGCAGTAAGCAAGCCTCAGTTTGATATATA
>SDVV010031733.1:0-11514 GCA_016164225.1 Gammarus roeselii
TTTCCCGCCCTTGGCATCCCGCTGTCGGGATGGTCGTGGGTGGGTGGGTGGGGGGGCGGTCATAATGACGCAGCGGGGGTAAACCAGTGAAAACTGTCGGGCCCTGCTGCTGACGACGGTTCCTCGGTGCATTCGGGACCCAGAGTGTAAGTTGAGGGACTACCGGCCGGACACTTTAGCACAAAAGAGCTAAGTTGTGTGAGTATGAGGGTGTGAGGTGCGCCTTGCCGTCGGCCACCCCCCTTTCTAGGGGATGTGGCCTAGTGTCTGTATCTGTATCTGTTCTTTCCATTCTTGCTGTTCTCATGCGTGAGATTCCCTACACTTAGTGTAGATCTCATGCACGGTATCCCCGTTTTCAGCCTCTTCTTCATCTTCCCCTTCAGTAGGTTTTGGGGCACATGGTCCCCTGCCCCTTAAGGACCACAGTGATTCCTTTGGGCTCTGGAGCAGGGTAGTTGGTAGAGTGTTAATCCTCCTATCTGCCACCCGGGGAATGCTGGGACCGTACGGCCTAAGCGCTTTAGGAGTTGCTGTACTTCCTGTGGCGCCCATGCTTACCTTTGACATCCGCTACGTAAAGGATGTTGATTTTATGCAGAAGAAAGCTAACTCTAGCGTGGAAACGAATTGACTGTAACTTGATGCAGCGCCGCTTGCTGGTTTGACATTCCTTGCTGTTACGTGAAGAGTTGTTCACCGTTCAAGTCATGATTTGTTCACGATGTTCATGCGTCGTTGCAATAAATCGTGGCTCTGCTGCAAGGCGACCACAGATGTGACTCATGCTCGAGCTATCCGTTATCATTCATATCACGATTCAACTTAGTATGACTATGTAACGTTACCAGGATAGGAAAAAATGTTCGTCAAAGCCCTTGCCCCTTTCGGGACTTTTTTGAAGTTGTGTAAGTCTTAGCGTTCCTATGATTTTGTGTCTGTCTTGTTTCCTGTTCTTCGTCCTGTTACGGTATCAATACTAGCTATAGAGTTGAGATATAGGTAGCTACTTGACGGAAATATTATGGCACTTTGAATGAAAGCCCTCACCCTCATGCACTCTCTCCTAACCCCATCGCTCTTCCCCCGCTCCGACCCTCCAGGACCAACTGGCGGTGCACGACTTTACCAAGTTCAACGCCCTGAAGCCTCGTCTGCTGGAGAGCGTGGACCGCATGTTGGCGGAGGACATCGCCCGCCTCATGGCCATGATACCGCAGGAGGAGGCGCTCGCCAACAGGGAGAACAACGCCACTGTCAAAGGTCAGCCGAACCGCCCTGACAGCGGAAGGTAGGACACCTCTCGAGTCACGACGGACCCCCGGAGATATAACGATTAAAAATGGATCGGTTTCTAGCAAACAAACAGGTTTTGGCAAATGACTAACTTGGGATTTTAGAGTCGTTTTTGTAAAACAGTGGAAAAATCAATGTAGTGAGTTTTCCTTAATCAGGGCTTAGAATAGAGAGGAATGTTATTGAATTTCAAATGCTTTGTCCACTAATACAGTCTGCGGAATTACAAGACTTTGTTCAGTCAGCATTACAATGTCGGGACGTAACTGCCATCATTCATTCTGGTAGATAGTGGCCCTTCTTTCATCTTCAGGAATTCTCGGACTGTTTTTAACCATTATGATGCTTGCGGTATTGATTACGTTTTCAAGAGATTATCAGATCAGGCTATATATACTTGATGGTTGACCATAGCGTGCAAATCCTCAGTTGTAGATAGTTTTGGCTGCAGTAACGTGGAGTCCGATGCCCTCTCCATTGTGTGGTAGCTACCATCATTACGCGTCGCCTTATCATCCATCTCCAAGCCCTGCAGCACTCCTCTGTGGGTTTGTGACTGACGGCACGCTACGAATCCCGGTCACTAATCTTATCTTTTGAAGACCGGGACCCACATTTCCTTGTATGACGCGGCTTCTTATGTGCAGGTCCTGGCGGGGTTGTGTTTGGCCAAGTGTCAGGTAGGCTGCTCCTGTTCCTGTTGCACGTCCTTCCTCACCACTTCACTGCTACGTAGACAGACACTTACTGCCTGGGACGCGGGGGGGGGAGTGCTTTGACTCTCATCTGCTGAACACTCTAAAGAGATGGTCCCCTTAGACTAATCTAATCACTCTCTAAAAATCATAGCAAGATGAAATTGTCATGCTAAGAAAACGAGAAAACTGACAAAACTCCCTGATTGGCTTAACCCTTTTATTTTTCGTTGTGCTTACCATTTTCCCTTGTTCTGCCTCCCAGCTGTATCATTATCACTGATGATTATTGCTCTGTGCGAGCGCTCTAAGTATAAAGCCGCGTCACTTCAATCTAATGTATTACCTTCGAGTGTTCAGAGGTGAAGAGTGATCGTGGAAATGATTGCTTGTGTGGCGCCAGTTCACCTTTATAACCTATCCATAGTTTGTGCACGCTCCTCAGGGCATAGGCTCTTTCTTCAAGTGGCTGTGGCTACAAATAGCCCATCAGACAAATTGAAGGCGCGGTGTAATACCTACACTCCATTGAGGGCCTTAATGCTCTGCGATGCATGATATGGGTGCTGTACAGAATGTTGCTCAGCTTTCTACTACAGACACGCCAGGTGTGTACTCCAAAATTGGTATCAAATGATGCATTATTACTTCTCAGGTGTCTCATTGGAGGGTACTATTAACTTAATTTAAATATTCTGGATGATGCATTTTTCACGTCAGATTAGTATTTGTAGTGTTTTATTTTGCAACGTGCTAACTTTGACTGCGGTGTATTCAGTGTCCGCTTAGCTGCTAAAAGAATGCATTTGGTTATATCAATCGGAAACAAGGAATAATCAATTCAATTTCGAAGTACATTTGAGGCCTAAACCTGTGGTAGATGCCCAGACAGCAACCACTCCTTCTCGGTAGAAGTTTAAGGCTATCGGGAACCTTAACGAAGTAAAAGTATTTTTAAATTTTCTGTTGGTATTTTGAAAGAAGTCAAAGTGAAGGTATTATGTATTCTTTATTTACCAATTTTAAGCAGAACGCTCAGTGATGGAGTATTCCTTGACTTGCAGTGAATCCGTGTGCCTTCCCTCAGTGTAATCGATCGCCGTTTTGTCATCAGCTCCACTGCTGTGAAGCACTGATGAAGGCTGACATATGTATAGCAGCTTTTCCATAATTTTTCTGTAATGTATTGTGTTTCCATGCAGGTGGAATTCAATGGTACTTTGCTCCTCTAATATTCTTTCATTTAGGTGTGTCGTATTCAGTATTGAACAGCCTTGAACATTTTCCAATCGCTGTTATGTATCATCGGTGTCCACGCCCTGGTAACTCTCTTCCATTATATAACATACTGCCTTGCTAACACCTCTAACTCCTGTGGTTTCTTCTCCGGCGTGACTGCTAGTGTCTCTCGGTGACCTTGACTTTGTGCTACTCTCGTTGCTCCACCTCGAAGAGGTTTTCTTGCTGTACGCGGTCTCACCCGAGCATGGATTCCTTTCGCTTTGCTTCACACTTATTCATGTTCAACACAGACCGCGTGTGATAGAGTAGCCTCGTCCCAGTGATCATGTTGCTCGATGTCGTACATAACACTCTCACGTTCACTCTTCTACACTTGAATGATCATGCGCTCTAATAGATTTTTGCTGTAAAACAAGGCTGTGAAAAGTACATTGCGGAAGGAAAGAATGTGTTCTAGGCTGTAGGTCTGGAAAGGCCTCCGACAGGGTCAACAGCGACGCGTTATGCGAGTTGCCATTGTTTGAAGTGGGCGGAACTTTTCTTGAAGCCGTCCAGAGTTTCTGTGTTGACATCAGAGCAGGGAGCGTGAAAAGAGCTTGGCTCACAGTGAAAGTGGGACTGGAACGAGGTTGGGTTATGTCTCCTCAGCTGGTCAATCAATATATTTATAGAGTGCTCGGGGAGTGCATGCGAGTGTATTGGGTCTCGATTAAGCGTTGTTGGGAGCTAATGTTCGGAGTTGGCAGCCGAGTCGGTTGTTGTTTACGAATGATACGGCACTGGTGGAAGATTCGGAGGAGAAGTTAAGTTGGCTAGTGTCGGAGTTTAGTAGATTGTGAGAGTTTAGTTAAGATGCTATCGAAATCATCGTCCACCTAAATGAAGAGTTATGGCAGGAAGTTCAATGTTCTAAGTAACTGGGCTCTTGCGTGTAGAAGACTGTACTCGCGAAAACGGATATGAAATTTAGAGCGGCAAGTCTTTGTCCGTTGTCCACACAATTGTGTTAGGAAAAAAAGAAAGGTTGTTTGTGGGATATTTGTTCCAGCTGAATACCCCGCCGGCTAGGACGTGGCCGCTGTGACGTTGAGGGATATGATCATTAATGACGTTGCGGATGGTCAGATTCATGTGTTTTGATGTGGTTCGGACACATAGTGATGATGGATGATGTGAGATGGGTGGAACTGGTGATGAAAACGAAGGTAGCTGGGCGTAGGCCAAGGGGAAAATCCGAAGTTTGAGTGGATGTATTACGTGATTCAGGCTTTAAGGAGTGTACTGGCAGCGAGAAGCATGCAATGGACAGGCGTGGATGAAGAATTATTGAGATTCGATGAGTTATGACGCGGGATAGTCGTGGGTGAGAGGGCCCGGCAATTATAACTCTGCAGGGGTGAACCAGTGAAAGCTGTCAGGCTTTGCTGCTGACACTGATCTCGGCCCTCACTCCTGATCCAAAGTATGTGTTGCTGCGTGGTTGTTGCCGAACCCTTAGGCGCTAAAGAGCTATGTTTTGGTTTGAGTGTGAGCGCATGAGATGAGTGTTAGGTGTGTCTTGCCGATGGTCACCTCCCATCTGGGAGATTTTGCCCAAGCATCCCTATCTGTATTTTTATGCCCTCTCAAAGCTAGTTTCTTCACTTGAGCTATTGGTGCAGCATTGCAAGAAAGTGTTCCCCATTTTACAACATATGGATTGTTTTTGAGGTGCATTTAATTTCACAATAAATTTTATAACGTCAGCTCATTTCGATCTCATTATTATGTTATTTAAATGTTCATGAAAGATTTTGCTATAGATGACAGCCACTATGCTCACCGCCACGTGCACTAGTGTTTCATCTAAATTCTCGTGTCGAACGTGATGCACCACCACTGCTCCACGCCGCATGCTGCTCCAAAATAAGCTACACCGTCCAAGTCCCTCTTGACTGACCCTCCATTTCATGTCCCCGCTCCCCCACACATAGGTTTAGCTGATCTTTCCTTCCGCGCCATGCTTGAAATATCTGTCACTATTCAAATCGGATCTAATACCCCGTGTCAATTTGCACCGCCTCACTGACCGTTTGTCCGTATGCCGTAGGCGGTGCGTTCGATGGCGTGATGAACGACAACACTGTGTTCGGCTACCGTCGCGGCGAGGGCATCGATGCGGGCTCGGGCGAGCCTGAGTGGATCGTAGCTAAGGACCGCCACAAGTACGACCAGCTGTTCTTCACGCTCGACCCCATCGATGGCAAGATCACCGGCTCGGGTATGTTTGCCGCTGCATTTCTCTAATAACTTACTCGCTCCCCCCTAGGCAATTGTTAGGTTTACGGGCCGCACGGAGTCATGGCCAAACCATTCACCATCGCTCCTTTCTACTCCATCCTAATTTTACTTATTTTTTATTTACCTCCTATGCATCTGTGTTTAGTTCACATTTCCTCCAACTTATCTCACACTCCTTCTTTACAGCTCTCGCAATTATAGTAACACACGCACACACACATCAGTCTTAACTTTTATCCTTTCGAGTAGAAATAACCAACAAGTTGTGATTTTTCTGTCTCGCACCCTTTTTTTTCGGCACTCTTCCTTCTTCTTGTTCCCACTCCTGCCGTTCTCATGCGTGAAATTCCCTACACCTAAACCTCATGCATGGGATCCACGTCTTCTGTCTCTTCTTAATCTTCCCCCTCAGCAGGTGTTGGAGCACGTAGCCCGATGCCTTTAGGACTTCTGCTAATCCTTGGGGCTCTGAAGCAGGGTAGATAGTGTGTTGATCCTCCTTACTGCCGTCCGAGTAGTACTGGGACCATGTGGCCTCAGCGCCTTAGGAGTTTATGTACCTGCTGTGGCACCCGTTCATACTGAAGACGTTCGCAGTGTAAAGGACTTCAACTTTGCCCAGTAGTAAACCTAACTCGAACATCACAAGAAGAAAAAACAAAGGCAAACTTGATGCAGCACCGTTTGCTGGTTTGACATTCGACGCCAGAAAAACGATTGTTCCAGCGCGCTAAAAAGCCTAGTTTTTTTAATCTAATCTTGCTGTTCTTATGCTTAAGTTTCCTGTCTCTTTTTCATCTTCCTTCTCAGCAGGACGACTGCGAATTCTTGGCTGCTCTGAAGGACAGTAGGTTTTGTGTTGATCCTTCTAGCTGTCCCCCGGCTGCTGAGGCTATATGGCCTCAGCATGTCATAAGTTCAAGTACCTCTAGTGGAACCCATGCATACCTTTGACATTCGCTGCGTACAGGACATTGACTTCACGTAGTAGTGAACCCAATCACATTAATGGATTTAAAAATGTGTGTATGTTGATGCAGCGCTGGTTGCTGATTTGACGTTCGGCTCCTGACGGACGCTGACTCCAGCGCGCTTTAAAGCCTCGTCCCTCTAAACTGACCACTTTTTTTGTTCTTCGTTTGAAGTGTTTCAGTTCACAGCGTTGTTAGTTGCCGTTTCATACACTGCCGGCATGTGCTACATCATATATTCATGACTAAATGTTCTTGTTAAGATCTTCAAGCATACGGGTGTATCTTCAATGCTATGTTTCTTTGCAGCGGCCAAAGCTGAGATGGTGAAGTCAAAGCTGCCCAACTCAGTGTTGGGCAAAGTATGGAAACTGTCTGATCTCGACAAGGATGGTATGTTGGACATAGACGAGTTCGCCCTGAGCATGCACCTCATCAACGTCAAGCTAGACGGTCACGACCTGCCGGCAGATCTCCCCGACCACCTCATACCGCCCTCCAAGCGAGGCTTCCAGGCCTAGCTCTCCGACCGCATCCGCTATAATACCGAGCACGTCACCTAAATACAGGACGCTATAAATAAAGGAAGGGAGGAGTGCTTTTTTGGGTAGGAGAGAAGGTATCCTGAAAAGGTGTTGTTCCTCTTGCCCTAAAAGAAGACCAGGTCCGAGGGGTGAGAAGCCGGTAAAGGCGTCTAACCCCAGGGTGGCGTTGTGCCTAGGGACTGACTACACTCGGCCCCTGTATGTTAGTTGTAGTATTTGCTATTGTAATAAGAATGTACGTATAGGGACCTATTCCTCTGTGGACGTGTGTTGATACCATTGATGAAGTTGGTATACTGTTACGGTGAGCCAAGCGGAGGACGGTTATGATCCACGGTAGAGTCATACATTCAGACGAATCGGTTCACAAATATTAAATGAAGCAAGTACTTCGCAGTTAAAGAATTATATAATGTATTCGATTTGTCATGTGCATCTCCCATTAGTTTCATCTTTGTTGGTTGTCATCTATCTGGTTAGGTATTGAAGCCAATTCCTACAGCTGGCTGGCTCCAAGATCTTTTCGTCTGGCTGGAGGTGGGTCACCACCATTTTCTCGAAACATAACGAAAATGTTGTATCGTTTGAACACAGGATCACGATAGTATCATTGTTATATCTTCTACTTTCCAACGCTGTTTACCCATCACTCATTTACTTACAACTTATGTGTTATAGATTTAGTGCAGTGTCATTGCTCCCTCCATTAAGTCGGAAAGTTTACGTAACAAAATGGTTTCCAATTTCATTTTTTACTGCGAAGGGAATTGATCCCCGTCACACATGGAGCTTTTCTCTTCGTGCATAATTTTGACGACCTAGGTCCGCGCTGATCGTATTGTCGCGATATTTTGGCCAACACCTCAAGCGTGTCCTTGAATGCGGTATGTTGTGGTGATTATCATCCAACTGACAGTAACTCGCTACCGCTACCGAATGGTAGCGGTAGCGAATGGACTTACAATCGTGGAAACTTCATTGGAAATGGCCTTGACAAATTATTTATTCCTTTCCCGCAACAGCGAGGTAATGCAAGGCATTTAAAGCCAACGCTCACGTAGTTTACTTTCTCTCGACAGGTACTAGTATGTTTCAAACTATGATTCATTTCCTCCGGAGCTATATCGTAATCGCTAACCGCCGCTATTTATACCAATTACCATGTTACCGCTCCATGACCGAACGGCAGGTCGGTCAATTCCCCTATGTAGCAGCCTTTGCTGTCTGCCTTGATTTGCTGATGCACGCCACTTCTACCAGTGGCATTTGGTAAAGTATCGTCACCCGGCCACGTTGCTGGTCCATCATTAACTAATCACTGGAAATATAATTTAAGTTTTTGTATACAAGAGTTTATTAAGATGTTTTACTTAATTATTTATTTGACGGATTTCTTCATCGTAGTACCAGTGTTCTAGCTATTATCATTATTATTTTGTTGTAATCGTAGATTAACTGTAATGATGCCTTCCGTGGTAGCATGCACAGTGTGCTTAGTGTCATTATTGCATCGATAAAAGCGCGGTGAAGTTATCTTGTTCCACGGCATACTCACAGCGAACATTCTCATCATACTTCATTTTAGTTAAACTAACGAGATCAAAAAGTATGTAAAGGGAAAACATCTCTGTTACTAAGACCCGATTATGTAGTGGCTTTTAAACATCAAACGTTGATCATTTTGACCAATTTAGGTGTTGGTCGCGTGCAACACTGTGCTAAAGTAATATGTACCAGTGCACACCTTTGATATTCGCAGCGAAAAGTTCTTTGACACAACTCCGTAGTAAGCCCAATCGATGTAATCTAATCTAAGAAATACTATCGAGTCATTACTATTATTTACCTCGCAATGTGTCTTCGTAGTCCTGAACCGTTCATTTCTTAATCTTTGTTAGACGGATGAGTTACACACATTTAGTCTACTCATCAATGCTGGAGCGGTTACGGTTCTGTCCTACCAGCGAATGTATTTAATGCTGCAGTCCTCACTTGAGGTCAAAGATCAGTCGAATCACAAATTTTGTGCAACCTTTCCTATCTCCAATGTTGATTTCAGCCAGTTTGCACATAGTGTCGCAGGACGTACATATAAGCACTCTCAGGCAATGACTACTGCATCACTAGACAGTGTAGCTTTGATTAGAGTAATAGCGAAATGCAGCGCAAACAGCTATAGTTATTGTTGAGGGATTGGATGTCTTTATTCTGAACTATAGTAGCGAGAAGAGTTACTTTCAGAACGCATCTTCGAATAAACCACTTCTATTACGTCATTCTTCCTGTCACACAGTGCGAACGTAAAACGTAGCATTACGATGAAGTTGAAGAACATCTCGGCCAGTATTGACCTCATCGGCAAAGTGTTGAAAAATCTATTAGCAATGTATTGGTAGCTCGTTATAAAGTGGATATCTGTCTGGTTCGACACAGTGAAGAATGGAGGGGGACCTCGCGGTGAGTCCAGAGGATATGTTGGCTCAACTCGAGGGAACTCATACTGTGCTGAAGTTCTCTTTTCTGTTCGAGTCCTGACTTGTTTTCTGCAAGTGATCTTTGCGCTCAGTTAAGCGACTGACCAATTATCAACTTGGCTACTCACTAATTACTACTAAATTTGTTGGCAGTTTGGTTACCTATTTTCCTCCACCTTTTTCTTATTATTTTCCTCCACTATTTCTTATTATTTTCCTCCACTTTTTGTATCAAACACGTGATTCAGTATTATTTCACAATTGCGAAAGTTGGATCATTATATCTTATTGTGTGCATGGTTCCTTAGCTTTTGTTTGTCGCTTCTTTGTTGGTGACGGTTGAGTTTTGCTATATATGCGAGTGCATGAGAAGAGTGTGAAGTGCGTATCGCCGTCAGAAATTTCCCCTCCGGGGTACGGCCTTACGTCCGTATCTATTTGTTGGCTGGGTTGTGGGCCCGCTTTTGACCTCATCGTCTCCCTTTCCACGCCATCACTGCCACATGCGACTACTCTACTCACCGCTTTGCTCTCTTGGCATAGATTTCATGCAACGGACGCTGCTGGGGTCATTTGAAACAAAACCAGTCCTAGTGGGCTTTCCTGTTTCCTGTTATTGTGCATTATCTATTCTTATAATATAATTGACGTTCTCATCTATAAATAGAATTGGTTTTAAGAATCGCGCGCAGATACCCTCTTGTTGTTTGCTTACTAACTTCAATCGCTTGTGTGGTAAATTTAATGCAACTGTTATTGAATATCACTGCAAGAGCTGGGTCTAGAAATGAATGTTGTATCGAAAGTAAGTGTTCTCAAAATTAGAACTGCTGGCTAACAAATGCAGGTATTAGGTTTTTGACTATGGTGGAATTAATATGATTGAGAATGAATTGGATTTCAGATGAACGATTAACAATGTTAACCGAAAAAGAACTCTTTTAGACTCAATCTTTTTGCTTTATCCATTTTCTACCATACTATGTATCCGAATTATTCAGATCAATATTAAGGTCTTTATGATCGTTCAAATCAATATTTAAGGCCTTTGTGATAGTAGGGTGGCCCTGGTACCATCATACTCAGATTGGATGATTGGCATTGCCTAGTGCATCGTACATCTAATACATGAAACTTTCGTCATCGCACAACTAAAGCAGGTGCAGCACGGCGCTTACCGTGTCAGTCAGTACGTCGCTTGCTACTCCACTGCTATCGGCCCTTGCAAGATTGTCACGTAAACAAAATGGATGAATAAACAGCAGGCTTTCCGTACAGTAACCGTTTCATGTTTACGGATAATATTTTTTCGTCAACTTTTCCGTGTCGTAGCGTAGCAGCATTATGTTGAGCCAAACCAGCATAGGCATAGCAACCATCTACACGCGTGCATGTTTAGTGTAGGCTCTATCTATCGCAACTCCATTTGAGGATACAGACATCATTTAGTTGCAAATTCTTCCCACTAAGAACCATAATTAGGTTTAGTTCATATATTTTTATATATGCTCTGTAATCACTAGCATTGAATAATATGTTGTTAACTGATGTTTATTGATCCTGAAAGTATGAAATAGTGTATTTGGATTCCCGATTGTATTATTATCCTTCGAAGTTTCCTATTTGTAAAGGACCATTAGGTATAAGATTGGAGAAAGTTAGTAATATGTTACAGATGTTTTCTACTTGTACTAGCTTCAGGCGCCTAATAAAACACAGCGACTATCCAATACTGGAATGTACACATGAAATCAACTTGAGGCCTCATAAATAGTTTCAATACCAATTTCAGTGTGTCTATTTATCTTGAAGTTCTAGAAAAGTCAGGGATTGATTGGGCTCTGGAAAACCTGGGGAAGCCAGCTACACATATACAGATACAGACACTAGGCCGCATCCCCCAGAAAGGGAGGTGGCCGACGGCAAGGCGCACCTCACACGCTCACACTCACACAACTTAGCCCTTTTGTGCTAAAGGGTCCGGCCGGTAGCCCCTCAACTTACACTCTGG
>SDVV010031734.1:0-11514 GCA_016164225.1 Gammarus roeselii
TTGTGATGCGCATTTGTAGTATTGTGATGCGCATTTGTAGTATTGTGATGCGCATTTGTAGTATTGTGATGCGCATTTGTAGTATTGTGATGCGCATTTGTAGTATTGTGATGCGCATTTGTAGTATTGTGATGCGCATTTGTAGTATTGTGATGTGCATTTTGCCGCCCTTGTTAGCTTTGTAACATCCTTGTCATCAGTGCAATCTGCTGGGGCGATATGCCCTAGATATTGAAATTCATCTACATAATCTAGCGCAACACCGCCTAGTTCTATCTCAGTCGATGGGTAGTAATAAGGACTCTTTGGTCTAACTAGCATGCATACAGTTTTTGCAGTGTTATGTACAATATCATGGGGTTCTGCGAAATTGCTACAGGTATCAAGAAGCTTTTGCAATGCTGACAAAGTCTGTGCTAACAACACCATATGTTTCATTTAGATATATCTAGAGAAATGGTCTGGAGCACGTAGGCCCGGTGATCTCGGTGGCCAGGCAACTACAGCCTAACGGGAGATGATGTTATGGCCAAACATTTAATGCAATGCCTCCATGGTTTCTCTATTACGTTGAAACCACTCCTCATGACGATTGCGCAGATGACTAACAGCAGGTCTTAAGAATGAACGGAGTATGTGTTTGTACCTTTTTCCATCGACCGTCTCTTTAAAGCCAGCAGCGTTCTCAGTAAATAAGGCCCAATCCCACGTTCATACATATTTCCTCATCACAGTTACGCGCTGTGCATGAGGTTAGTTAACTAAAGCAATCAAGTGGGGATGCGTTTAATCAGTCATCATCGTCGATTTTTACTAGCGTCGACTCTTGGAACACTTCAATAAATGGTAGCGCAACACTTCATCAGTTTTCCTGTCGTTCTGACCATTCTTCTGCACAAGCTGAATTTTGTACTGATGAAACCTACACAAAATAAAAGTTCATTTTGCGTCACACACAGTTGTTTTCGAAATTTGGACCTTGTCCGGGCGCCTTGATATGGATTTATGTAGAGTGCGGGGCGTAGTGTTGCCGAACATGTTCGATCTTGTCTCAGTTTCTTCCTGTCCGAGATCGTTCGACAAGAACGCTGCCTATCCAGAACGGTGCCAAGTTCCTCAAATTCAGCGACAATGAGTCGAATACTGCGAGGTGAGGGAACATTTCAGTTAACATGAATCTTTCTGAAAACCCTTTGTGTCGCGACATCGGAACCGTTGGTTTCAAATAAAGCTGAACAATATGCGATCGACCGCTTTTACAGATGTTCTTTTCAGAATACGACATGAAATAAAATTGTATCGTAATATTTTTTTGTAATGTTTTGCATATTTAGGCTTTCAATCGATCGCAACGAAAATATCGAAGTGCTCTGCGGGGGAGCTTGCAAAGGTTGTCGTCAGAACTCCGGTGTTGATGGACACCTTGATCTACTAATCTTCAGATAATCGAAATGAATATGCGTCTACCAAAGGACCACATCCAGCCAGATAAAAAAAAGTGAAGCAGATGAAGCAAGGGTAAGAAAACGTAAGGCTGATAGCAAAAGGCGCGCGAAGGATCCAGAGTCGAATTTTCTAGCTATATAATGAAGTATATTGACGGTAGCTGGACAAGATTTCAAATCTTCCCTCTTAATGGTTTTGGCGAAGCAGGAAATTGTGTAGCTACTCTTAATGCCGCGGACTTCGTAAGAAATACACAGGTAGTGGCTTTGCAGGATACATGGCTTCATCTGTGGCAGCGTAATTTACCTTCATTTCTAGGGGGATCGTGTTGGCTCACACTCAATATTCTGTGTTGGTTAGAAGAGGGGAATCAGGGTGGGGAGACACGTAGAGGTTTGGCATCTATTTGGTAACCATCTCTGAACCCGCACATAAGAATTAAGTTGTACAAATGAGAGGATTGTGCTTCTAAGTGTTCTATCTATTCAAGGGTGCCTATACTCTTTTCCTAAATGTGTTTTTTCCAGTTCAGTCTGGTGATAATCTGGAGGAATATCTTTGATAAATCATGTTTTCACCTTATGTATATTGGAGAGTAAAGCAACAGGTGTGTATTTGTAATGCCTCCCATTTACGAATAAATTATTTGTATTGAAGAGCTATTTGCTCAGCATAATGTTGCATCATGACACCAGGCTGCTGCCACCTGGCACCTCCACACTCGTAAGTCAAGGTTTCCTCTCCACCTCATGGATCTATCATACTGCTTTGTTGTCGCTGTTGATGCATTTAACAATTTCATGTCACTTGCTGCTAATTGCACAGTAAGAGAGAGGGGCTTTTTCTTACTGTGCAATTGGTAATTAAATTACTTTTGGAACACAATTCAATGATTTACACACGAAGGCATTTATTGCGTCTGAAGAGCACAAGAGGACAGGCGAGTCCCTACTTCTGTAATACGCATAGCTTGGTCCAATGCGAAGACCGACCATCTCAGTTCCAAACTGACGGCTCCCGGTAGACAGAAAGCTTCCAATCTTGCAGGAATAACATGTTCGAGAACCTTGGATGTTAAACGGGTAAGAACAATGGGATGATGATTATTAATGCCAGAAAGGCTCTTCGTGTAACATTTCATAAGAGGAATCACAATTATCTGCACAACACTCCAGGTAGCTCCTTGACATGTACACAGCCAGAGAGCTAGGTATGGAGGGCAAGCACTGAAATTAATCTGTGGGAGCCATTTATGCACACCTAAGTAAGGTCTGTCTTCATTTCCAAACCCTTGGTTATTTTTTGAGGCCCATGACAACGCTCCTAACCTCTGCCAGAGATAATTTCGTTAACAGACTGAGCGTTGTCCATGGTCCTTGAGGCCCTTGACAACGCTCTTAACCTCTGCCAAAGAGCTAATTTCGGTAACAGACGGAGCGTTATCCAAGGCCCTTGAGGCCCTTGACAACGCTCCTAACCTCTGCCCATGAGATAATTTCGTTAACAGACGGAGCGTTGTCCAGGGCCCTTGAGGGCCTTGACAATGCTCATAACTTCTGTCAAATATAATTTTGTTAACAGACGGAGCATTGTCCAGGGCCCTTGAGGCCCTTGGCAACGCGCCTAACCTCTGCCAACAAGATGATTTCGTTAATAGACGGAACATTGTCCACGGCATTTTGCAAGCGTCCTCTATTCTATTTTGAGTCAACAAAATTCTCAACATCTTGAGCGTGTTCCCAAGATCTCTGCGATGCTTGCCTCTCCAGTTACGCCTCCCACCGCGAGTGAAAGTGCTTATTTGTCGTATTAAGTGACTGTATTTTCTTGCACAAATCTTTACATTTAGTAGCTCGCAACTTTGTTAGCAACGCCTGCGCACGCAACTGTTAGCAACACCTGCGCACGCAACTGTTAGCAACACCTGCGCACGGAACTGTTAGCAACGCCTGCGCACGGAACTGTTAGCAACGCCTTCGCACGGTACTGTTAGCAACGCCTTCGCACGGAACTGTTAGCAACGCCTTCGCACGGAACTGTTAGCAACGCCTCCGCACGCAACTGTTAGCAACGCCTGCGCACGCAACTGTTAGCAACACCTGCGCACGCAACTGTTAGCAACACCTGCGCACGCAACTGTTAGCAACACCTGCGCACGGAACTGTTAGCAACGCCTGCGCACGGAACTGCTAGCAACGCCTGCGCACGCAACTGTTAGCAACGCCTGCGCACGCAACTGTTAGCAACGCCTGCGCACGCAACTGTTAGCAACGCCTGCGCACGCAACTGTTAGCAACACCTGCGCACGCAACTGTTAGCAACACCTGCGCACGGAACTGTTAGCAACACCTTCGCACGGAACTGCTAGCAACGCCTTCACACGGAACTGTTAGCACCGCCTTCGCACGGAACTGTTAGCAGCACCTGCGCACTCAATTGTTAGCAACGCCTGCGCATTTAACTGCTCGCAATACCTGCAACCTGCACACGCAACTGTCTCGTCCGGTCTCAAGAAAGCAAGTTCTCTGTACGGAACCGCGATGTTGCAATCCTCATAGCTACCGCAAGCCATCAGACCTCCAAGCAATATTCCCATTCAACACGGCGTCCCGTACAGTATTATTTCGTTCCTTTGCTCGTTCATTCTATCCTGTAACGTTATATTTACTCGGTGTTCAGATACCACAAACACGTCGTCCTGCAAATGTAATTCGCTGCCTCCTGCAGCCATGCAGGTCATTCAGTCTCACGTTATCAACACCCACATTCACTCTGCGCAGCCCGTCAGGGATATTTGTATAATAAAGGCATCAATCTCAACATAGAATCTGTTCAGGAGTACCTTGTTCTAAAAATACCAATCAATCGTTCTAACCTCGCGATATTCATATTATATAAAAGCCTGCCTCCCCTTTACATACACTCAAAGTTACGACCAGCAGTGAGTGGTATGAAATTGTTGTGTCAAGCAACAGCGAGAACAAAGCGATATTATTGAGGTTAGAAGGAGAACCGTGGTCTACATGTGTTGACGTGATTACCCAAATGTTCTGAATGACAACTTCATTAAGGTGGAAGAGAAAATAGCTCTTCAATCTCAATTATTCATCTACCCGTGTGTAGAGGCATTGCAATCACTTCAAAGTACACAACTGTTGATCTTCTCTACTCTCCAATTTACACCAAAGTGCACCATGCATCTGAGAGCTTCCTCAAAATTTTCACTAGAGTTTCCATTGACGTTAACATTAATTGTACCGTTCTGACCCGGGATTTTCTCGCATTTCTTTTGCCTTATGAATGAATTTAAGCCTCCACGCAACGTTCCCACTCAGATTTAATTAGACTAGGCGAGGTAACTCGTACATCACTCTGTGCACTTTAGTACAATAATCAAGAAGCACGATAACGACGACCTACTTAGATAAATACACATAAATGCTCCATTAACATTGCGAAGAAAAGAGAGGAGATTAGAAGAAGCTTGCTCAAAACATAGGTTGTAATTAAATTGTTGTTTCTGCACGTGAATCAGAGCAGACCTATGCCAGAATAGAAAAACTCCATGCCCTACGTCAGAGCTCCGATGAACATGGACCCAAAATCTAATACAATCTAATTTATCCTAAAGATGACAGTAAATGAACTGTTAAGGGTGAAGCCACGTCTCCTTCCAAGCAACTAACTGCGTATTATTACAGAGGTCTACGACATAGGCTTCACAATTTCCCGTTAAATTCAGGAAGGCAATTCGAACTCTTGTACCTCTATAATATATAGCTGCCTAGAAACCTCACGAAATGCCTACATGACGTGGAACTATTTATGTTATATGTTCATTTCAATTAGCAGATGACTTAAAAGATATCAAAGCCTTTCGATTGGAATTATCTTATAATTTTAGACTAATAAGATAACTCACCTTCGCGGATGAAGCTCTCTTAGAGTCGACGCAAGCTCAGCCGTCCTGCTTATATCCGCACAGACGGTGTCAGCATCACTACACACCCGCGTGTTACAAAACTTTGCTCTATTGCGGGACATCATCATTGGTCTTGGGTCCCTGACGAGAACGATGATCTTAAGGTTCAGTTGCTCCTCTGAGAGCAGGATGGGTATGGCCTCTGCTCCAATTCTGACAGTTTTCAGTAAAGTGACGGGCATCGCCTTACATATCTCTCTGTGGAATAGTGGGTCATAACATGATGCATTTCCCTTTGCTCTGCAAACATGAAAAATATTCTGATCGATATATTGGGGGTCGTCCTTCATCATGACAAAATATCCTGGATTAATGTAAGGTGCATCAAGATTACAAGAGAAAAAATCTCGCAAAAGATTTGTACTAAATTCTAACTCTTCATTCTGGTTGAAGCTAAAATTGTTCTTCAGGTGGAATTGCAACGGCTCAAATGCAGAATATGTTCCCGGGAATGAATCCAGCAGATCGAACAGGAAAGTTGATCCACTCCGATGGAAGGACAGAATTAGAATGTGACGGTGTTCATTAGGAAGTATTGCTTCTTTAGACCTCCCGGTCTTCCTCTCGCTTTCAGTCAGCTTCAAGATCAGATTTTGTCTCACTTCCTCCATCGCTTTTTGAACCTCATCGTTTCCATCTGTGCTGAACAGTGTCAAGGTTTGCTCTTCAACACTCTTGCTAGCGAAGGGGTTGAAGGTTCGTGTCATAACTGTGTACACTGATGTGTACTGGACCGTGATGAGTATTGTGATCAGAAGCAGATAAACGATTTCAAGGCAGAGACACGGACGGTGAAGAAGGCCTGTGGCACCAGTATGGAATAAATATTAGCTAAAAATATGTCATCATTTGATAGTTAGGCATACTAATTGTAAAATATTGTGATCCTTTAATCTTGTTTCAATTGATCAATAGACCTGATATATGTGGTTAATTGAGTTTTGAGCAGAAAGTTTTTCATATAAATAAATGTCAGACAATAGAAATGGAAGAAGCTATCATAAGTTCGAAACTTCAATATTATGTCAATCTTGGTCATGGTACAACTTTCATCAGTTAGCTTGCCGCAAACAAAGTAAGTTTTGCCAAAAAATAGCCCTGAAACATAAAACTGCGCTCACCGACAAGACTTTCGTTGACAAACATGACAAATCGCGGCAGTTTAGACCGTCGAATATGTTTTCGAGGATTTTGATAAGGGCTTCATTTCAAAGTTCTCCACATACTGTAGCACCACTTTAATATAAATAATTACCTCTTGAAGCAGAAAAAAATAACATTATTTCCAAGTAATCGATAATATTTATTCCAGAGATCCAATCAAATTCAAGTAATCTCAGTAATTGTTTCCTTCCTGGTCCCGTATGAGCCACTGTGAAAACGCAATACACGTCCACTCTCCGCAACGACAGAGCTTCTTCTGTGACTGTATGTTGTGCCACACGTATGATCAGAACTATTTCTTAGGTTCTCTTTGGTAGCCACCCGAGGGCGTGGAGACCGTTAACATTGACTTCGTGTGGCTATGGTCATGTAGGGAACAAAAATGCAAGGCAAGCTAAAAATATATTATGTACAATACTAACTGGTTTCAGCTGCCATGCGTTGGCACACATTGGAGTGCCTCAAAAATGTATCGCAATGGACTGAAAGTTAATCTAAGTGGGAAAAATCGGGAACTGAGAAGGTAAGTGAGGCATGAGAATACATGAACCGGTACAAATACCCTTGTATAGTTGATGTAGACGGTATTTTACTTATCGGCTGCTCTATTTATGCAAAGTAAAATAACTTGAACGCCGGCTGGCACAGCTTACAGGTTACCACTTTTTGTCTCCCCGCGGTTACGTCACGACAGAACTCTACAATGTGATCTGTGTTAGGCAATACATAGAATCTAGCTTCAGCGAGCAAGTTGCTCACGAAGTACTCTGAGAATGTACAGTAGCGGGCGAAAATTTGTTTCTGATTAAAACCGAGTGAAATCTTCAATGTCCCTTTTCCGCTCCATATTTGAACTCGTCGGATATTTGAATAACATTACCCATTTAGAAGCTTTGTCCACACATAGTACGGTAAGAAATTTCTATATAAAGTTGAATTCCACGTGGAGCAAGTCGAATTAGTTTTTCCGGTTACAGACTAACCATAAACTAATTTTTGTTCGCTACTGTACATAGATATTGTGTATTTGTGCAACACTGTATGTAGTATACATTGTCAATCTTAGGTATGGCAGTTGAGGTGTGGGGTAAGAAGGTTGACGTATGTGTTATTTACAAATGTAGTCATTATTTATATTTTATACCTACGAACTGATCAAGCTGTGGATTTCAGCGAAGAAAACCACTAAAACTTTGCTGAAACTGAAGTTGATCAATATTGCACCATTATTCGGTCCAAATTATATAAGCAGTTACCAAGTTGAGAAACAATATTAAAAATATACGAAGAGCAGTTCATGTCCAACTTGTAAATTTGATGGTATTTGGCAGAAAACAGCATTTTTTTTTGTGAGAAGCGAAACAAGTTTTTTACTTCGGGACAGTAAAAAAATCGTATTGATCAACGTTGATTTGGGTTGATTAGGGGCTCATAGCCACCGAAGCCTCAATTCGAGTCATCGCAAGCTCCACCGTAGGCCACGACCAACTGGGAAATGTGCTTCAGAGAAGCTATTTTTTTACTATCAATTGCTCTACACAGAACAAGCCAGCGCTTGCTATAAATAGGCGTATTGTTCGAAACCTGCGCAACCTTTCTATTCATTTTTCACATTTTTTTGTGAAAATGAAGTCCTTATTCTAATTCTCACAGAATCTAATCGAGCCTAATCCAAATCGTTTATAATCTTTGTTTGACGTATGACATTGCATTATATTGTATTATCTCTGCATATAAGGCTACATAATAAACAAAACAGATTTAGAAGTTAACTTGGAAACTAAAAATCCTCTTAAAACTTTGATACCTCTCGTCTCTACACTTTACGTTACGATTTGCTGAGGGTCCCTGGACAGACCACCGCACAACGCAAAATAGTGCATGGTCAAGTCACCATGGAAATTGTTCGGTCAGTCGGCAAATATTGACTTCAACATACCTACCTTAAAAATATACACGGTGTGTTTTGTGATAGTAGCGCGGCATCGTACGTGGCACAAGTTAAATAAGGCGAAGCGCCTCCAAATGTAGGACCTTGGTGTTTGCAGTACATTTCTACTTGAAAACCAATTTGAATCAGAATGCGTTAAGAAGCATTCGATTTGATTTGAGCCTCAATTTCACCAGAGCCTCAACGCGAGTCATAATAGTCTGTCCCGTAGAGCGTTTAAGAAGCGTTCGATTTGGACCAGATGATTGAGTTGACAATATTAATCAGATCCAATCGAATTGCTCTATCAGAGGGGGTCAAATTCGAGACACTTTTAATAACGGTACCTGGTACTGTGCGATACATGATACGAGACTTCGTTCTGTGTCTGTAATTAGATTTTAGATTAGATTTAGGGGTCCAAGTCCACCGGAGCTTACGACGTGAGTTTCAACCAGTTCCCCCGTCTGAAATGAAGTAGAAAAACGTTCAGCACAATCTTCCTTCCTAATATCACATTTGAAGTTCTCTTTTATTGACTCAGAGTAAAAAGTTTTGAACAAACACTCTAGCATTAATGCCAATTACCTTGTCTGCTCTACGAAATTTAACGATCCACGGACCACTGCACGGCCACTTCTAAAGTTTGACTTAGAAAGTTTATTTACAATCAAATACACTTCGTTGCGTACACAGTGGTGCGTCAAAAGTTGCACGAAATCATTCAGTGGAAGTGCAATAAAAACCGTTTAGTTTAAGCTGATAAAATCTCACTGTTACACCAAATGTGCACGATTTCCATTTTCAGCTTGTCTTCCTTTCCATTCGTGTTTAGGTACACATACCCAGGATAATCATGCACGACCGTGGGATCGACCTCAGAATTACCGCAGCCTCTCATTATTTATAGAACAAGAAATCCCGAGGAGGCATGACGCATCGTTCAAAAGGCTGAAGCTTTCGGGACATTGAACATAGTGTACGGGGGATTTTATACGGGTAACTTTGAGCGTAGAGGGAAGGCAGACTCCAACACTAAGATTCTCGCGAGGTAATAGAGGATTTTTGGAGATGAGGTGTTGTTGGATAGATTTTGTCCGGAATTTGATCCTCTTGGAATGAACGGGCAAATGGAATTGAATTATGCTGTACTGGATGCAGTGTTCTTTAGGTTGCAGGCTTCAAGAGTGTCCGCTTGGCGTATGCTTCATGAATAACAGGGTTTCACAGTATCGTATGTTTTAGCGTTCGTAAGACTTACCGTTTGAGCTGAGATGAGCCAAAATGAGCTAAGACGAGGGGTCTCGGGGACCCGGGGAGCTCGGGAAGACCCAGGGGGACTAAGGTTACCCTCCGGGATTCATCGGGCTCTTTTGGGACCCAAGGGACCTTTTCTCCCCCCACCCCCACTCTATCCCCTTGAACAATAGTGCGAAATCAATAATATGAGCAGTTTTTCTGCCCATGACGAATCTGCCCTTATTTTCTTCTCCACGATCCACAATTTTGTTTTACATAATAATGCTGGTGTATTTGTGCGGGAATTCCAGTTAGTGGTATTGTGAATAGGTGTTTTTTCTTCAGTCTGTGCTCGCTCGCTCGCTCGCACGTGCACGGACCATATGCAGTTTCTGGGGTTGACCTGGACTGCGTAGCTATAAACCTTGTGACGCGTTGCTGTTGGAGTTGATCTAATCCGTGAAGCCATAGACCTTGTACCAATTTCGACGATATCATCTGTGCGCACTGACGCGCGTGCATATTATTACTCTTGGAGGTCTGAGTGGTTGGAGGCAGGAATTCGTTTCGTCTGTGTCTTTATCTTACCTGTATAAGTAAATTTTACTTCTCCTAAACTAGACCGCGTAGCTGTAGACACTGTGTTGCGTTGCTGTCGGAGCTGACTTTGTCCGTGTAGCCATTAACCTTGTACCAGTCTCAACAAAAATACCTGTGCACACTTGCGTGCGTACATATTACTCCTGAAGTTCTAAATGATTGGAGGCAAAGATTCGTTTCGTCTGAGTCGTACCTGGATAAATGAAGTGTACTATAATCGACCTAGACCGCGTAACGTTCTAGGTCGTGTTGCGTTGCTGTCGGAGCTGACTTTGTCCGTGTAGCCTTAAACCTTGTACCAGTCTCGACGATGCTACCTGTACGCACTAGCGTGCGTACGTATTACTCTTGAAGTTCTAAATGATTGAAAGCGTATATCCGTTTCGTCTAAGCGTTTTTCTTGTGCGCACCAGCATGCGTCTGACATTGCTAAATTTTTCACATTTTTCAGACTTTAACAGCGTTTTTTTTTGTTTCTCGTACCTATTGGAATCCAAGATCATCGAGCCCTACGGGGGAGCCTATCATGACTCGCGTCGAGGCTCTGGTGGAAATGAGGATCAAATTATAAGCAAAAAAAACAACTAACCTTTGATATGAACAATTCACACTAGTGTAACATAAAAAGGGGTTACGTTAGTACCTCTTAGAACAAGATAAAATAACTTTGTTTTCAAGAAACAGGTAATGATTTTGAGGAAGAGTTCCAATCAAATTTAACTGATCTCAATTGTTTTTTTTTCTTGTCACGTATTGGTCACTGGGTAAACAATACACGTCACCTCCTCACTACGACTGAGTTTCTTCTGTGACTGCATGCAAGAAGGTTGTATAGGTGTAGGAGGCACAGCCTGTTGTAGCAACGCTAGCGAGCAAAGCCAAGCCAACGGCCACAGCCACATGGCGGCCGCCGTGCGGAGGACCAAAATTCTGAAGGATATATAGGGAATAATTAATTCCCGGCGCTCTAACTCTTGACAGCAGAAATCTTTATTAGTATGGGAGATGTCAGGATTAGGTGAAACACAGCCCTTTCAAATGAACTTGGTTTCTTCTATTTATAACTACCAATTGTTACGTTAAAGTTCATTGAAATGAATCAAATTGCTAGAAAATAACTACTCTTGCTGTTCTTTTGCTGCTGTGCATTCGA
>SDVV010031735.1:0-11514 GCA_016164225.1 Gammarus roeselii
CTATGACATTCTCCACCATTTCATCTCCAACTCTCGCATTAAGGTCACCCAGTACAACTACATTGAAATGACCTCCAAAACTCTCAATACACTCACTCAAGTCAGTCCAGAATTGCTCCCTCTCCTCCTCACTCCTCTCGCTACCAGGTCCGTAAGCACTCACAAATGCCCATCTTTCTACGCCTAACTTAACTTTCACCCACATCAATCTTGGGGACACCTCCTTCCATTCGGTAACGCTACTAGCCAACCGATCACTCAATATCAAGACCACACCCTCTCGTGCCCTACCTTCCTCCACACCAGACTTTCTTCCACTTACAGCACCAAACTCACATTCGCCCTTACCTTTCAACTTTGTCTCACTCAGCGCCAACACATCTAACGTCCTCCTCAAAAACATCTCACCAATCTCCCTCCTCTTTACATCACTCGTACTACAGCCACGCACATTCAGCGACCCTAACAATAGGGTTTGGAGAGGCGTGTGCCTCTCCTCCCCAGCTCGTCTTGCCGTCTTCGAGGAAAGGTTTTTATAGAGAACGGGATTCCTAGCCCCTTCGCTCCGACACGCTGGGGATTGCGGTAGCCGATTATACTCCTGGCTACGGGGCGCCCCTACGCGTGCACTGCATAAATTTCGTGAACGTTATTACATTCATGTAATAACGAAGCTGTTTCGTTATTTTGATTAGAGCGACAGGGCTTCAGTGCGTTTCAGTCTGTACCTCTACCAACAAACGTCAAACCAGCAACATATTTTAGCTTCAAGGAAAAGTATCTTATTACGCAAATGGCCACCCTTTCATTCCGGCCTTCTCCTCTCATTGGCCACCCTGTGCCCCAGATCCCGCAGTGGTGGGGGAACTACCCGCCGCACCCCCGCTTTTCTCTCCCCCTCTCATTGCCTCTATCTTCGCGCAGATCTTCAGTGCGGGTCCAAGCTTGATGCTCATGGCGCTCATGAGGTGGTCAGCCTTGAGGAGCATCAGCGCCTGGCCGTCGATCTCCTGCAGCTCGAAGTCCTCCGCATAATCCTGGCAGCCTGGTAGGTGAAGTATGAACTGCACCACGTCCTGGACGCTCCAGTGCAGGATGTCTGTAGTGGGCGGCCCGGACCCTCGCTTAGAAGGTGAGGCATCCACTTCCATTTGCTCTTGTTGCTGGTTATCCATGGTCGTCGCCATGTTTTCTCCGCCGCCGTTGTCGTTACTGATGTTAATATTACTACTTATACCGATTACCGGCTGAACAGGCAACGGTTGTTGTTGAGCTGCGACCTGTTGTTGTAATAATTGAGGTGGTATTGACGAGTGCGGTTGCCCAGTTATTGTGGGTATTTGAGGAGTTGAAGTTATTCCGGCTACGTTAGGTGACATTTGCTGCTGTATCTGGGACGATTGTTACGTACCCTACAAAAATACGTATGTTTGTCCCGCGGGTTAGAAATACGTACCTTTGCCCGCGGGTTAGAAACACGTACCCTAGGTTAGGTTAGGTTGGGCAGTAAAAGTTTCATTAAAGTGATAACCGGTAAAATGGTACGACTGGTGGCTGATTCTGAAGTGGGCTGAAATAGATTTTCGCCAGAATGTCACTGGCAGATATGACTGTGGCTGGTGTGACTGAGGAACGCTATGAATCTTCGCTGTTAAAAAATGGTACCGTAGGTAGGTAGTCGGAACAACTTGGCGCTGATAAGGCAGTTGGCGGAGATGATAGGGGTTGATCTGACATTAGCTATAAAAGAATTTAGCGCCAGGGATAGCGACCCTCTAAAATCAACGAATGAATGAGGAGTACAATTTAATTTCAAATTGATTTATGATTCTTGTCGTCAATCCTGATGAAATCATAATTAAATTTAGACCATCGGTTTCCACATTGTTATCACGGTTCTTTGGGTAGCTTTTCACTGAAAACATACATTTATTCGCAGCAGAGTAGTCCGGCGGACGAGTTCAGGGTAATCCTGCTTGTCTAACGACTTACCATCCGTCAAGCTATCAATACTGGTATGCTATTCATATCACCATTTTCAAATTCAAAGTTTCTTTCTTCTTTTACTTTGGTTTTCCTGTTATTTCCTAATATAAGATGGTAATGCCAGAAAACAACGACGCATTTGTTGGCTCTGATCCAAAGTATGGTAAAGCTTGTGAGCCAAAGTATGGTAAAGCTTGCTACTGGAAGCTTGTAAGTAGCCCAACAATTAGCAAGCTGGGCCCGCTTCAACCCTTTCCTCCCCCGTGTAACCCTGTCAGTTATATGCTCTTGTCCTTTTCGGCCGGCAGTAAAGAGCCGATGAGTGAATAGCGAAGGGGGTTTCTGCTGAATGGTTAACGAAATGATCAATGTTAGAAAGATACTGCTGAATGGTTACCGCATATTAGATTTGATGTGTTGTCAGCTCCGATATCTGTGAGATGGATCAGCACGGGTTTGGAAATAATACGCATAGATAAGTGTGCTGGCGGGAGCATGTATACATGATTGGCTGCCATTGGTGATCCAATAACCATTAACTCCCAACCACGAGCGGTCAGAAGGCTGCATTGGCGCTTAGCTCATTACTGATCAATCACTTAGTGTTCACTCTGGCTGCGGTTGACACGTACTTCCACGCACATATCTCTTTTTGTATATTTGGGAGGTTTTTCATGAAAGAGTGGCATAGATCACTTGTGCTTTTTTCCGCTTGATGTCGCCAATGGAAAAAATGTTTGCTTGCTATCAAAAATTAGCACGGTATATATTAATCGGTGCTTTACATGAGCCGAGCATGTGAAATTGACTCTTGAACCGATTACAGGTAATGTACAAACCAGTCTTTACAGTAAAGTGCGCTTTATTGCTCTAGAGCATTTTGTATGGCATCCCTGAATTCCAATTTAGATTTATGAAAGTATCACATTACGATGGTACGACATTTTCTTGATTCAATACACATGAGAAGGATTCCCCACGAACTTAAAGAGAACAACTCCATCTCTTACCGGATTATAAGCTGCATTAATAATGTGTCATGTCATCTATTAATTTTGCCAATTCGTCTTCATTTTTAATATCTTGAATAACAACGCAATTTTCATAAAAAAACATAAATAGATGCCGTCACTGTATTTATTTTTCTTATCCTCACCTCCATGCTACACAAAATATATTTACCTCCATGTTATTGGTGCTGCATGCTCATAAACCTAAATCAAAAGGTACATTTATCGCTGTGTGAACCGAAAAAGGTTGGACTGAACTTTCTAACTGAGTCTGTAGCCGTCGAGCAAACAAACCTTAACTCAATCAAACTTGGCGGAGGAGGCTCTATCCAATCTTTTTAGACCACTGTAATTGAAGCCTTTATTTTCACTATAAATTGGCCGGTCGGTTGGCTAATCCATAATTGCCACTCTGAGCGCTACAATCATTTTTTAAAGTTGCATCATTATATAAATTCATCTTCACGAAGTTGTTTAATTGAATCTGTTTTGTATAAAATATCATGCTCCGCAGCTCATCTTTCTTTTCCATACATCCGTCCTTCGTCGTTTCCTTGAGCCAGTTCCTGCTGAGCCTCGGAGTCTTGCAACAAACCATTTCCTTCTAAGTTATGCCAGTTATTTCTGTCGGTCAATTGCCTTAACCGACTCTCTTTCGGCCTCAGTTATAATGGCCGAAGGCGAGGGCATTAGTCAGTGGCTATAGCTACAACTTCAACAGCAACAGAAACAGTTGCAAGATTATCAGCAATGACAACAGCTACATAGGGAGCAGCAAAAAACAACGGCTGCACAATGAGCAATAACAACAACAGCTTCATAGTGAAACGCAATCACAAATGATGCAGGGTTAACATCAATATCAACAGCTGCAGGAGGAGAAAAAAACAGCTATAGGTTTTGAAGCAATATCAACAGCTGCATGATGTGTAGCAATAACAGTATCTGCAGATTGAGCGGCAATAGTAGCCGCGGCGATGTGAATAGCAATAACACAAGCAGCAGTGGGAGCAACAATATCAATAGCTGCATAGTCAGCAGTTATATCAACACCTGCAGAGTAGGATGTTACAACTACTACGCAGGGGGAAACGCAATAACAACTGTAGTAGGGTTAAAAGCATAATCAGCAGCAAAATGATGACAAAGAAAATCAACAAGGTACAGGACGATTAACAATAATAACAGCTGCAGAATGAGAAACAATAACAGCAGCTGCAAGGTCAGTGTTAGACTATACAGCTGTAAGAAGAGAAGCAGCAACAACATCTGCAGGGTAAACATTGACATCAACAGCTGCAGGGTACTCATCAGCAACAACAGCTCCAAGCTAATCAGCAATAATTGCAGCTGCAGGGTGATCAGCAACAACATCAGCAGCGTGGTAAGTCACAGTAGCAACAGCTGCAGGGTGAGCAGCAATAACGCCTTTTTTGCGGTGAACATCATCAAAAACTGCTGCTGGGTGTGTAGAAATAACAGCAACTGAAGAGTGAACGGATTAGCAGTAAAAATTAAACCTGCAATATGAGCAGCAATAACAACTGCGGCAGAGTGAGTGTCAACAGCAGCTGCAGGGAAGATATAACATTCAGTAGCTTCAGGTTAACGAACAATAACACCAGCTACCAGTTGATTAGCAATAGCTACAGCTTAACTTTGATGAGCAATAACAAAAACGGCTGGGTGAACAACAATAACAAAACTTCAAGTTGCAGGATGAGCAGCTATAATAACAGCCATAGCAGCCGCTACTCCAAAACACAGTCTGGGAGAAAACCGCCATGGCATCAGCAATAGGTTAAGTATAAATGACAACAGCTGCAGGATTATCGGCAGAAATATCAGCTGACGTCTAATCAGCAATTTAAATTTATGAGTTGTGTGAACGCATGATAACTACTGCTAGGCAAGCAATTATTTCAACAGCAGCAGCATAGATTGCAATATAAAGACATTTTTTAGTCAGCATCAGCAACAACAGATTGAACAATGACCAGTTTCTCCTTTTTTAACAGATGCTTATTATTGCATGTTTCAACCCTCTCGTCCTCATGTGTTTAGCAATGTATTAGGTATGTCGTCATATCCAAAAAAAATCGGTTGTTATTGTGATGAGCAAATGAGCGGGAAACATATTACTTTTGCGATAATGATCCATGTCGAATCAGGAGTAGTATAAAACTAGATCAAACAATATTATTTTTCAAAAGTCAGCTTTTCTCTTGAAGCAGATCAGTTCAAAAGTATTCGTTCCCGAAGATATTGATGCATTGTTGATGCATTGTTTCAATTCAATGACAACGGGCTGCGAAGTGATCTTTTTTTTTCATTACAATTTGTTGATTTTATACATACATTTTCGATCAGCCAGATTAGGACACATAGTAAACGTTTCTAAATAGGATTGTAATAGTATCAGCGATGTAATCAACATTTGAGCCTACCATTTTAATGACTGGGTACTGATCTTGAAAGATCACACAATGCCATTGATATTCATGTTCTGTATACATTGCCTAATGATACTGCCTGTAACTCTTTTTGAAGACTTGATCATTCAATCATAGACCAGCCTATCTATGGCATGAATCTGCTACATACACTAGAAATTGAGTTTTCAATATGCCGTTTTCACAACCCACAAGCAAAACTTTTTGCACGAAACTGAATTTTGAATTAATTCACATTGCTTGTAGGTGAACTGTCTTGGATTCTTATGAGGAAAATGTAATTTGATGGTTAATTTTGATTGAAGTACAATAGCTAAACGAAAGATAACCAATTTATTTATTGACTTAAATATTGATAATGTGTTAAGTAGTTATAGATGTTACGACTCAGTCATCCTTTACATGCGATCAGCTTCCATTGAATACAAAACACCTTTTCGAACTCACTTCATTTTGGTGGCCAAAACTTAGAAAAGGTATAAAAACGAGAAGATTATCATGAATCAAATGATTAAAGATTTGGGTAAATACTATAATGGAATCTATTATCCGTGTTTCATATGTGCATTTAAGATGTTGAAATTGTTGGCATGTATTTCTTTAATGACTATGACACACTTAGCCTCATATTCGCTTTAAGACAGTTCATACCATGATTCAATCTCCTTAAAGATAGAGGAATTCGTACAAAATACAATCTTATATCCTTCATTCCTGTTCAAAAAAATATAGTTTCATACAAAAATTGTTGATAGATTTAAGGAGAGGATAGAAGTCAACTTTAAACAATCACCTCATGAACAATAGATCGTCATAATTAAATCAAACTAAAGTAGTTTGAGGTTGGAGGATTGAATTTCATGAAAAGTTTGTAAGAAAAAAGTGTCATCCCCTTTCAATAAATTGCAAAACTATGCGAGAACTACTTTAGCCCCGGCTCTAGTGGAAGTGTTAAAATATCTATCATTTAACTAGAAGATCTTTTCCTTGGTCTTACGATAACCCTCTACGTATGGTCATCCGTGTCACTAGCTCTAGGTATGGTCATCCGTGTCACTAGCTCTAGGTATGGTCATCCGTGTCACTAGCACAGCTGGCATTATTCCTTTAGACTTACAATATTACAATTTATTCATTGAACTGCTTCGAAAAAAATCCTACCAGCTGTTTACGTCGGGTAATATTATCAACTTTCTACGAAATATCACAAATAATGATCAAGTTGGTCAACTTCATTGTCCGTCGCCAGCCTTTCTTTGACACATGCTAGCTTCGCTTGGCGCTCATTCACGTCGTTTGGAGCCGACGGTGCCTTAATTATATCAGTGTCCATCGCAAGGCCGATCTCAACACAGCCCGGCCTCGGTTGGTGTTCCGTCGTGCCCTTGGAAGCCGTTGGTCCCATAATTAAGTCATGGTCCATTATGAATGCTCTCTCGTAATGAGCTTGCAATTATGATCTGATGCTGTCTGGTTAGAAGGTGGCTTTTGCTGAGGGCAAGGCAAGGTAATAACTGCGAGTTTTTTTTATTGCAAGGCTGAAGTTTTGATGGTTTAAATTTCACATTTCTATTTAATACATAAGCCCCTAATTGTTTAATTTAATTCAAGTGGGAGGGTGTATGGTATATATTCCGGACTGTGAAAATGTGTTTGCAACAATCATTGGGTGTATGTAATAATGGAAAAACTCATAATTATAAATCAGGTGCTTCAATAATCAGAACCACTTCCGTGAAAACATTTCAATTATTTATTATTAACATGTTTCATTCACTTCACAACAGTTCGTTTTTATTCGATAAGCAAACGTAACTAAACAATTAATTAGTTAGGACGCAAAGGTATTCCAGACTTAAATGACTTCTGTTGCTATAATATATACATACGAAATAAAAATGAAACGAAAATGCCTTATCACCATCCAAGTAATATTACTTGGATAACTTCAGTATCCATCGAAAGTTCATTCTGGGGAGGACAACGAAGCGTTTTGAAGAGCTCTCGATCATCAGATACAATGTCCCCGAGAGGAGAGGACAAAACATCACGCCAAAAACAAGCTGTCGCATTTCCGACATGAAAGAAATTGTTTGAATAAGCATATCGTTATAAAAAAATCTAGAATTAACTGATAAACAAACTTGATAATACCTATCAGGAATACATACACCATCCACTGTCCATAAACACTATTCGGCAATAAACTTCCTGACACCAACTCCTGCTGCTGACAGGTAATGATTTGTTTACACCAAGTATTCCAGACTATCCGTAAAGTGTGTGAAGTGAAAATTCAAATATGCAACCAATCAACAGAAATGCGTCAAATTGCATTGTGAAAATATTACATTCATTGCGAGCAAATATGCAAATAATTCATAGAACAATAATGTCATTTGTTCTAGCATTGCTTCAATATTCCAAATGACATGAACATAATGATTTTGTTATCATTTTTTTTATATTGCATAATAAGACTCCCTTCCAAAACATCGTCCACAAATAAGCTGTTTTTGTGCTCACCAAACTCTTTTCCTACATGCCACGACATTCCACAGTTAAATCAAAGGTAAACTGTCACAGTCAGCTACAGGTAAATATCACTGAGTGAAAATAAAATCCATCCTCATAGCCACTTTAGATGTGGATGATTTGTCATTCTCTGGAGCCTCTACGGAGCATCACACAATTGTTCACAATGACATCACATCGCTCACAATCACACCTGCAAGTACTCCTTTTATTGTCAACTCAGTCGTTAAGAGCATCGAATAAACATTCAAGCCTCTCATCATCAGTCAGCATTACTTATCATTAACCCTGCTTTCCTTTCTCCACTCCCTATTGGGATCATTAAAGGAAATTGTTGACACAAACGACTGTTTATGACAATGCGTAACGTTCATAGCATACAAATTAAAACCTCCCATGCTCAAATTCCTCATTTAAAAGCTAAGGAATAGACATGGTATTAAGTGTGGACGAGTTACAACGGGCCGTCAGCAGCTGATGGTATGAAGTGTGGTCGGGTTACAACGGGCCGTAGGCAGCTGCTAGTATATTATGTGGTCGAGTTACAACGGGCCGTCGGAGCTGCTGGTATGAAGTGTGTATGAGTTACAACGGACCGTCGGCAGCTGCACTTGATTGGCACGACCGCAGTAGGCGCTAGAAAGAAGCGCGGCCTGTAGTACAGAGTGTGTTGGTTGGGTTGCGATGAGCCCTGAATAATGTTATTCAGAATAAATCATTTATGAAGATATATTATAGCATTTCTGGCTTCCTGATCTTTTGAAAGCAGACATTTTATTATGTTGCTTCCATGCATGTAATAGACATCGCTAGTAATTATTACCGCCGTGGACATTATCTAAAGGAACAATATCTATGAATGCAACTTGAAGAAAACAAATCTGGTCAACAATTGAAATGGAATTCTTAGTTATTAATATCTTTATTGATGGTGAGATAGGCCCTAAAATGCCTGTTAAGTCATGTTGTGCTCGAAATAATTATTTGCGCGTAGGGACTCCATTTTGTCCCACTTTAAGTAGTTGCAACCCACTGCAGTGCATGCACTGCCTGCCTAAGTCTAGTTGTACAGGGTGTGTCGTCCTGGGGGCTAGGAGGGGTACATGTTCATTTGTTATGAAAAGTGACAGACACTTTCAGGATAGGTTGCATTAATCAAATATTCAATTAACTTGTTGTTGCTCCCCCAACAAATGGTGTGGTGCCGCCATTAACCTACTAGTAGCAGCATGACCAATTAGGGCCCACATAGTGTATTGTCAAGAACCTTATAGTGAACACCATGTCCAACTGGTAGCAAGTATCAGCACCATTCCAGGAGGTTGTGCAGAATTGCAACTTACCGCACACCTCAATTGATCGTTTTGAACTCATACCCTTCCTCTTTCAGGTTGCGTACCTCTTGCTCCTTCACCTTTACCTGAAACTTAGCATTATCAAGGTCGGTGAATTAATTTGGCATCTTTAGGAGGATTTCTACACATCCACGCATCACCAATGTTCAGTAGCCAGAGAGCTTCAAAATCATTTCAATAAGATTTAATGATACTACTTGTGATATGAATTATTGATGTTCATAACTCGACTATTTAGTTTAGAGTCTTTCTTTGAAAGCGTCGAGAGCAAATGCAAATGTGAAATTGAGATGAATTTAATGCACTATTAAAGGTAACTATTTGTTTGTTCATGCTCATTACCTGACTAATTGAATGTTACCATACATCATTTTGGCACCCGTAAAATTACCGTTTAAAGCGGGGAATTCAGAGTTGACGACCGCTTTGGAATAGGGCTCGAATAATTGAAGTTGCAAACGAGACATGCAAAATGGTTGGCTTCGGCACGAACGGGAAGGCAGAAATGACGCTTTAAAACTAAACGGGAGAATTTAGAACTACGACCAAGAATATAGAAAATAGTAAGCATGTTCGTGTCACTTGGTTCAAGTCGTCTTAGATACATGATGATGTTATTGATTCTTGATAATGCGATTATTAATTTAATTCCTTCAACATTTCATGAGATAAATATATTTAGTAGGAATAATGTGTATTTACGGACAGTATTTCCATCATTTGAGATCTTTTTAAATTAGCGAAAGAAAACACCACATCAAATATCTCAATAATATCCCTTGAATAGTGGTAATTAAAATTCCAAGTTATAAGAATTGCATCACTGTCATCATTGTTTTTTTAACTACACAAGCTGTAATTTTATAACCATTCTATTACTTTTCAGATAAAGATGGGCGTTTGAGAGTGCTTACGGACCAGACAGCGAGAGGATTGTTCAGGAGTGGGAGTATTCTGCATTATTCTGAGTGATTGAATTGAGATTTTTGGAAGTCAATACAACGTGATGGTAATGGGGACCTAAATAAAAGAGTTGAGACGTTGTGATGAAGAATGGGGTGGGGAAGTATCGCTTTCAAGGTGTCATCAAATTCACGTAGTTAGAGATTGGAATATGAACAATTGTGTGAGCAGATGTAGAAAATATGTCAAGGTGAGTGAACTGAATGTGGAAGGTAGAACTAAGAAACTCCAGTAGGCGAGGTAAGAGAATTATGCCTGGGGAATGATGGAAATAAATAATAGACGTTGAGAGATGCGATATTGAGATGTGAGAGAAATGTATGATGTGTGCACCTCGAGGGTAGGTGTTGAAAGGGGTTGACCAATGGTTGAAAGTGGTAGAACGTCGAGGTTAAAATGAAGGTGGCTTAGACAAAAAGAGATTATGATTATGCAGATCAGACTTTTGCAGTGAAGCAATTTTGTAAGAAGCACCTTGCGGAGGGAAAGAATGTGTTTTGAGTTCCGTGAATTTGGAGAAGGCCTACGATAGGGTCGACATGGGTGTGTTAAAGAGAGTACTGCGTTTGCATGGAGTTAGCTGAATTTAGTTTGAAACAGTCCTGAGCGTCTGTGCTGGAAGTATATTATGTATCAGAATAGGTAGCGAGTTGTGTTTTGGTTCTAAGGACAAGAGCGACAGAGACAAGATTGAGGGATATCTCCTTATTGCAAGGGTAATTGGTCGAGGTTTATAGTTGTTAGTAGCATATGTTCGGACTTGACAGTTGATTACAGTTGACTAGTGTCAGAGAGTACCTGGAAGCTGTGTATAAGTAAAGTAATAAGATGTTCAAGGAATAACGACATGAGCGCTGCATCAGTTCCCGCCTTAATGGAGAGGTAATGGAGAAAGTTCAGTGCTTTCATTACCATGACTCTTATGTGGTCAGACTGGACTAGTGGGAACTAAGGTAGAATCCAGAGTGAGAGAAGGGTGTAGCGTGCTCTGAGGAGTGTAATGAGCTCTAGGACATTGGCATAAAGAAGAAATGAAAGACTAACCTTTATTCATGCACAAATAGAATGGTATTATTTTTTGTATCCCAAATCTATCTATCATTATACATTTATCACAATTTTTTTTTATGATAAGCAAAGACCATCAAATCAAATGGAGTAGCTTTATTGGGCTCATTACAACGAGTAACTGAGATAATGGGACCGAGTATA
>SDVV010031736.1:0-11514 GCA_016164225.1 Gammarus roeselii
CCCCTTCCCCCGTCCGTTAGCTGACTCGGGCATCAAACCAGTTCCGGTACCCTCCGCGTTTCTGCGCTAACCCCCGTACGGACCGGTAGAGTCAAGGTTGCATGCATCGCGTCCTACCGTGCCCACCAAAATGACTCTAGAATGTTGTTAGGACTATATACATACTACTCATGAGGTCAGCTTCAAGTAGCTTGTATTCCTCTAAGGGAACATGGATCTCCTGGAGAACAAGACGGCCCAGGGAAACTTGGAGGAGGAGGACGAGGAGGACGACAGATATTAGTTTAGGCTGTTTTTAAACTGAAAAAGGCCTGTATATAATAAACAATTAAAATGTTTTTTTATCTATACAATCTTGTTTCTGTTATCGCACTATAGAATATATTTTGGAATTTGATCTAGTCACACTAGGGAAAAAACGTGGTCCACAACGTCGCAACTCGATGTCGCACCGTGGGATAAAGTCGCAGTCGGAAAATCGCTAAGTCGCAAATCCGATGTCGCACAGAGGGGATGAGAGACGCAGTCGGATAGTCGTAAATGCAAAATTCGATCTAGGGTGGCTAAAAAATAGAGTCGCAAAGTAACTGTCGCACAGGGTCTTTCGACAATGAAGCCGAGTCAATGTCGCACCGCCAGAAATGAAAGTCGCGCAAAGCTCTGCTGATATCACTTGAAAAGGGATACTCAGAGGTCAGTTAATGGAAGTTCTCAAATACCCAAATGAGTAAACTTGAGATGGTCCTTAGGGCCTTTTTGACCAAGATTATACCCCAAGGAACATAAATAATGAACGAAAATTGAAGATAAAACCGTTCAGAATATCGGCGGCCGAAAACTTCTCAATCACGAAACTATGGGATGCTCGGTTGTGACATTTTATATTTTGCAGCTTAGAATCGTGTTTTGATTTCATAACACTCTACTGAAATTTAATTGATTTCTCCGTCATCTTCTAATACTCCACCGGTCATGTCTTGTACAAAGTTGATGCCCAGAATCATGCTATCATCCCAACAACATCGAGAAGCAGAAGGGAGCATTTACGAATTAGTTTAGTTTTGCATGCAACTCAATCTCGCAAAAGAAGTAATTTTGAGCTCACGCGCATCCGACCACAACGCGCATCCAACTCTCATATGTATTGAATCCGTTTTAATTCCGTTTTTCAATCGTCGATGTTATCGTCACCACCCGCATCTGATTATAGTCATTACATTCATATCTGCTGTCTACAAGAAATCACGAAAATATAATTCAAGCAAACAGTCTATTATTCCGACGGTAATCTCTTTACCAGTTCAAGATGATTCAGGCTATGTTAGAATGTGACCTTTGCCACCACTCCTACGTCCCCGAACAAATGTTTTGCAATAGTTCTTCTAGCTTTGCCTGATTTTTTTTGCAGCAGTCCCTCGAATGGGGAATGCAAGACAACGCGCTGCAAACTATGACAACGGGCATAGTAAATCAAACAACAGGCAAAGGAAATCAAACGACAGGCAGAGCATACATGTCACTTGCATCTTGCCCCATCCGAACCAGATCAGATACAAGTTAAGCAACATGATTTTTTTTAACGGTCTCCTAGCAACTTTCTGCAAAGCACAGAAAATCTCATTCTCTGATCTGACGCCAAAGTATTATAACTTAAATAGAATCACCAACAAAGCTCGCATAAACATGTATGAACTTGACCCCATCGAAAACATCCTTAAAAACATCGGCGCTGGTCTATTCATCGAAAATATGTCAAAAATCGTACTAGATATCATACCCACATCTCAACCTGCAGTTCCCGACGAAATGACCCAACATCCTCTGCCCGTTTCTATTCTAGATTCACAACAAATACAACAGCCCATCAGCACATCACCGCAGGTCCTAGCAACAAAGTTTCTGTCAACAATCCAGTCCGAATTAGAAGCAGTAGTCGCTGCTCCGCTAGTACAGGTCGTGTAAACGAGAACGAAAGTCTTGGCTTGACAAAAGATCTCATAGTAGAAGCAGTATAACTCAATAAAATCAAGTTAATGTGACTAACGGTATGCTCAAATGTTAATATGTGAAGCTTGAAGTTTCCGAGACAAAATCGAAGAATTAGGTATCCCTGCAATGAATGAAAGTTTCGACATAATTTAAATAACCGAATCGTGGATGGAATTGAGCACCAGACATCAATTAGTCGAATTTTATCTCCACGATTACTCAATATTTTACGCAAATAGACAAGGCCGAGAGGGCGGAGGAGAGCGGTTTCCTGTGAAAAACACTCTGTAAATATTAAAAGTCACTACTCCAAATAGCAAACACGACATAGTATCAATCCAAGTAGTAGGTAAACATATAAATATCAAATCACCCTCGTCTAACATCTTCCAAAAAGCAAGGTTGATGATGATATCGATGTTTACAACAATCTCATTTATGTCGTTACAACACAACACAGTATTGTGCTGGGAGGCTTCAATATCCCTGACATTGATGGGGAACCGAAGAATGAACTGCCACCGGCCAACGTCTGATTGATTTTGCAGACGACAAGCTCACGACCCAAATGGGAAAGACACTTACAAGAGATGGCTATATGCTTCATCTCCTATTTAGGGCAAGCAACTCACAGGTCACGAAAGTCGACGTGGGCGAACCACTCAAAACTAACGACCACAACTGTATCCATTTTTTGATAGAGCTCGTGTTGAAAACGTCAACGAGCTGCGAAAAAACTCCTAACTTTATATTAGCTAACTTTGATGGCTTGAGAAAGTCAATAGCGTCGGCACATATAAGCCTTGGACAAGATATCAATCAATCGCTTAACAATTTATTGACTGCACGTACCAGTATTGAATTTAAGCACATCCGCGCATAAACAGGTGAACAACAATCAATCAGCCTCAGTACTGGAAAGGAGAATTACAGCGCCTTCAGGCACAAAATAAAGCAATGCACTCGATAAAACAGACACATCCACATGACGACGTAGCAAAATATGAATACAACATCAGCAGAAGTGATCTAAAGAGTGTCCAGAAACGTAAAAAGAAAGATCATGAAAATGAAATTGCCGCCAATGCCAAAACGAATCCGACACTTTTTTCTTAGAGCAAAAAATTTCAAGGTCTGTAATTGGTCCTCTCGAGAACGATGTTGGCGAGTAAGAAACGGACGACACAAAAAAAACTTTTGTTGTGTACATACGTTAGAGAATCAGGATTTTTCTATTCCTGAGGATTTCACAGCGGAACTTTCGCCCCGTCAAAGTTATAAAATATATAGATAAAGTGAGAGTCACAAAGTCTCCACGTCTAGACCAAGTCCATTCCAAAATTATAAAAGAGGTTTCAAACCAAATTGCCGAACATTCATCAAACATTTTCTGCCAATCTCTCACATATATTACCTGTTCCTCTAAAGGGAAAGAGGCGAATGTTACCCATTGTTTTTTTCAGGAAAGGGACAAAAATTGTCTCGGCGATTACCGTCCAATTAGTTTCACCTCGGTCATTGGCAAATTAATGGAAAGTTTGATAACGGACGCGATAACAAAATTCTAAAATTCAAAAAATCGAGTGGCGACTCTTAGCATAGATTTAGCCACAACCGTTCCTGTCCTACGAATCTGGTCCTTTTTTTCAAGAATATAATTGAAATGTACGACACAAAATATCCAATCGATATCATTTACCTTGACTTTCAAAATGCATTTGATAAAGTCCCCCACAAGCACCTAGTTAATAAATTGCCCAGCATCGGTATTCGAGGCGAGCTTAACAACTATACAAAGTGCTGGCTAACGGACAGACGGCAGCGAGTTTTACTTAACGGAGCTTCCTCCTCTGGGGCAATGTTACAAGCGGCATGTCTCAAGGATCCGTGTTCGATCCAGTTCTCTTTATAATATTCATTAACGAACTCGATAGCAGCGTACTGTCAAACATAAGCAAGTTAGCAGACGATACTAAGATCGTAGGAGAAGTGCAAACTGAACTTGAGTGTCAGCAGATCCAACTAGACTTGAATAAAATTGTTGATTGCTCAGAAAAGGGGAAAATGAAATTTGCCACTTTGAGCACATAGGTCCTCATAACCTCAAACACGAATACCTAATGTTCGGAAAGAAACTTTTTTCTGTCAATGATGAGAGATATGTAGGTGTCATCATTAGTAACGACTTGACAAATAGCAAGCAATGTAGCGATGCTGACTAGAGAGGCAAACAAAATGCTAGGTGTGATATACCGCACTATCGAACTGTTGACAATGTATAATGGTCGGACACTTATATTTTCATATCAGACAATTTCTATATTATCCTAAATCCGATAATCTGCCTAATACATTGGGTAGAAAACGATGTTAGGGTATGCGTGGATCTATGCGAGTCAGAGATTTTGAGTGGCATTAGTTTATGATCTCAAATCTATGCCTCAATATGCACCAATCGAAAATGGGTGTGATGATGAGCCGAGACCGTCAAATCAAATTAAGTAACCTTACAGCGTTCATCACATCGTGTAGCCGAGTAAATGGACCGTGTATAAACAGTAAGGTGCATCGAATATTCTAAACTGACTATAGGTAGCAATCTTTCCGGAACATGGCTCGAACGAAAAAATAGCAATGTATTTTCGAAGTTCTAAATGAATATAAATTATTGCCTGATGACACAAAATGGTCTTCGACTGGAGCTCGTTGGGTCAGCATCTAATTGTGTGGGCTCCTGTATCGTGTCTAAGCTATGCCTGACCTGGCCAGCGGTGTTAGACCTGAGGCAGACGGGGAACCCGAAAGCAGTGGCTCAGAGGCCGAAGGAGGTGATGAGGACGGCGCGCCCGGCAGTAGTGGTGGAGAAACAAGTAACACCAATTCCAGCAAAAATGAAAGCTCAGCGAGTAAATTTGCTCCGATCACTCACAGGGATGAGAGAAGTGCTGATGTGGTGGTGAGCACTGAACTGTGGTTTGGCGCAAGTAGAGTTACTCAAAACCGGAAAATAACCATAAAAAAACTAATCGACGTCTGCAAAGCGGGTGAGCTGAAAGCAGCGTTGAAGAAGCTGCAAGAAATTGCGAAAGATACACTGGCTGTCTGCAAACCGGCAAACCGGTCTGCAAACTGGCTGTCTGTCACCACAATCGATGGCAACCCAAGGACAGCCAATACCATAATGAATAAAATTTATGAGGTAATGCAAACCTGCATTCTCGCTAAACTGCCGACTTTTCTACCAGGATCCGATGTGAGTAGATTGATCCCAGAAGGCGATGCGAGGAAATAAAATAGCAAGATGGAGTCCAACAGCCGCACACTTGAAAAACGTATGGACAAACTTGAGGGACTACTTGAGCAGGCAGTACGCAAGATAAGAGAAGAAAATGAGAATGACAAGAGGAACATACTGAAACATCAGCAAAAGGCAGTGCATGAAGAAATCTCGTCATTGAATGAAGATTTAAAAGCCGTCAAGGAATCCATTACTCGACTTGAATCAGTAGCGTCCATTGCCTACTGGAGTGCAGTTATACCTAGGCAACTCCTGAACTCGACCAAAGCCACTCATGAGCAAACTCCGAGCAAGGAACTCTGCTGCGCTCAATCTGCCACCCCACCACCTCCCACTCAATCTGCCACCCCACCACCTCCCACTCAACCTGCCATCCCTCCACCTCCCCCACAACCTGCCACCCCACCACCTCGCACTCAGTCTGTCACCCCAACACCTCCCATATTTGAGCCTCATATCACCCAACACACGAAGTCAGCATAGCCTCTCGTCACTGGAACTCACGCCACCCAGCCTCTAACGACTCGACGATTCGATGCGGCCTTTTGGCTGCTTGGGGTAGATACGGAGCTGCACAAGAGAACCGACCCAACAAAGGAGCCTCATTCAACAAAGGCAGCTGATAAGCAGGACATGGAGGTCAAAACGCCTGCTCCACGCAAACAAGACTTAACCGGGTTGTCTGGTGCTAATTGCATCGGCAACGGAAATGACCTGGAATGCGGGAAATATGAGAAAGTCGACCGTAAAAGAAAACTAACTGAACACCTTGTTGGAACAGGTCGAATGACATCAGAAGGCATCTTTCCCTTACAACGAAGCAGTATATATGTGTCCATCTATGGGGACATCACTCGTGAACAGATTGTGAGTGAGATAAAGATACTAACCGGAGATGGCAGCTACACAGCAGCGGAGCTCAATCGTCTCGGCAAGTTTAGTGCCTTCAGAGTCAGTGCAAGCTACCTAGAAGTTAAGCGCCTCAAATCACCGGATATGTGGCCTGCAGGCGCTCGCGTCCTGTTCTACGAGAGCAAGAAAAACTTGTAGCCCTCCAAATGAAATCAGGAAACCGATCATCTTCAAACCAAATGCAAACTTCTCTAGGAGATCTCCGTCTGGTCACCTTTAACTGTAATGGGTTTAACAGTGCAGAAAGCGTTGTGAAACAGCTGTGTACAAATAGCGATACAGGCGCGTTGCAAGAGACATGGCTATTCAAGCACGAGCTCCCTATTAGTCTATCATGAGATGGCAACGTCCATTCCTTCTCCATATCAATTCAGAACGCCCGTTTGGGGGACTAACCTTCCTGTGGTCTGTTAGAGTGTGTCCATTTGTAAAAATTGAGCTGTACAATGATGATAGGATACTTGGGTTATCTCTGAAGTTAGAGGGTATGTCTATTATTTTTAGAAATGTGTACTTGCCTTATGCAGCTCAACATAATGTGAAATTAGTAACTGTGTATAATGGGAAGTTAGAGGCGATCCTTCGCGGATCAAGACATGATCATGTTTGTGTTATGGGGGATTTTAATTGCCACCCAGGCAGCCGCACATTTAAGGGTCGCTATCCCTGGCGCTAAATTCTTTTATAGCTAACGTCAGATCAACCCCTATGATCTCCGCCAACTGCCTTATCAGCCCCAAGTTGTTCCGACTACCTACCTACGGTACCATTTTTTAACAGCGATCATTCATAGCGTTCCTCAGTCACACCAGCCACGGTCATATCTGCCAGTGACATTCTGTCGAAAATCTGTTTCAGCCAACGTCAGAATCAGCCACCAGTCGTACCATTTTACCGGTTATCACTTTAATGAAATTTTTCCTGCCCAACCTAACCTAACCTAGGGTACGTGTTTCTAACCCGCGGAGCAAAGGTACGTATTTCTAACCCGCGGGGCAAACATACGTATTTTTGTGGGGTACGTAATGCCGTTTTTCAGCGAGTTTTATTTTATAGTTTCATTAAAGTGATAACTGTTAGGTTGGTACGCTTGTTTCGGTGTCATGACAGTGGCAGATATGACAGTGGCAGATTTTGAAGTGGTGGAAAATGCGTGTGGGCTGATCATTGTTAGGTAGAAAGCACGTGGGATGAACGATTTTTAGCGGTTATGACAGTGTACGGCCATGACAGTGTGGTGAAGTGAAGTGGCGATAGTGCGCGAGTGCGGGAATAATTTTAGCGCGAACGCTGGGCTCCCACATTTAATGAGTGGCAGATACTTCTGGCAGATAATGAACTAGATTTTGTGGTCGTGTCACTGTTACCACGGGATACACACACTCATGTTAATCATCACGAGAGAACAGTAAAATGGTTAGATCACTTAGCCCTTACCCCCGCAATAGCCAACAATATTACTAGAGTGTTTGTGGGGAACTTCACGCCCCTGTCTGATCACTTGCCGCTCCATGCGGAGCTCTCATTACATACACTCCCTGTAATGGTTAATGGGGATACAGTCACACTGTCCATTAACTGGCAATTCAATGATAGAGCTAAGAACAATGTATTCTGTTCAGTACTTATCAATCAGCTTGGGAGCTTGCCACCAGAGATGCTTCGGATTCATGCAGCAGCTGACAGAGACAAGTTAGACGAGCTCTACGAGTGTACATGTGGTGCGGCTCAGATGGCTGGCTCAGCATATGAAGAGCGAACACCAAGAGGAAGGTACAGGACACCAGGGTGGAACAGGCATATGGTCTACTTGCACGAGGCAAACAAAGCAGCCTACCTCCGATGGCGTGATGCTGGCCAACCCCGAGCAGGCTTATTGTACAATGAAAAGAATAGAACGAGTAATGCATGTAAAAACGCACTGCGCTATTGTAAGAAACACGAGGATGATTTGCGTGCAGCTAGTCTGTCGGAAAAAATGGTTACTGGGCGGATGATTGATTTTTGGAAAGAAATGAAAAATATAAAACCGAAATATGGCTCTGTTTCTCAATCTGTTAATGGCATAGTAAGGCCGAGAAATATTGCTGATATGTGGCGCGACCATTTTCATGGTATCATGAGCAGTGTCAACATAGACACTGACTCGTTTTTTGTTGACGAGGCTCTCAATCGGGATAGTGATGATGATTATGATGATGTTTATATGTGGGAACTTAGGACCGCTATCAAGAAATTGAAAAATGGCAAAGCTGTGGGAAGGGATAGCGTACCTGCGGAAGTATTCAAGTATGGTTCTGTTCAACTTCTTCATGTCATGTCTATTTCCTTCACTAGCTGTCTTAAACTTAATTACCTTCCTTAGTTACTAATGAATGTTTTGTAAAACTCATCATAAAATAGAAGACAAAATGTGAGACCGATAAAGATAACTACAGACCAATATCAATTGCTAATGCTGCATCAAAGTTACTAGCAATAGTTATTCAGAACAGGCTTGGCGACTGTCTGAAAACAATGTGCAATGTGTATGTAGATAGCTTACATGACCGACTATCTCTTAGCCGTGTTGGGTGTTACATTGACGCGATTAGCTATGCAGACGATATAGTCCTTCTGGGCCCACATGCCGATGCTATTCAGGCAATGCTAAATATATGCGAGACTGAGGCCGCGAAACTAGACATCGAGTACAATACTAGTAAATCAGTGTGTATGCATGCTACTGAAACTACCCATCCGGAGGTTCCAGTACAGAACGGACGGGGTACTTAGCGGGACCCCGCTGGATTATGTGGACAGTTTCCCTTACTTGGGGCATTTAATAACAAATAATCGGTGTGATAATGACGATATCTCTAAACAACACCGGAAGTTAAATGCGGTTGGCAACCAACTAATAAGAAAATTCAATTTTTGTACAACGGATGTTAAGCTGCAGCATTTTAAAACCTACTGTTATCCTATATACTGTAACTAATTGTGATGTAAGTTTACCAGGGGTACTATGAGCAAAATTCGAGTTGCAAACAATGACATATTCAGGAGATTGGTGGGTGTCCCAAGAAGAACGAGTGCTAGCCTAGTATTTGCAGAATATGATGTTGATTGCCTAAAAGTACGTGCAAGAAAAACTGCATACAGTCTCCAGGAACGAATTGAAAACTCTAATAATTTCTTCCTGGAGGCAGTATGCAACAGTGAGGGATACAAACTATCTGCACTTAGTGAAAGAAGGGACAGAATACATCATGTGCAGGAAGATTCCGATATTAATAGGAATAATGTTTGTCTACATGCGGGTGGCTGTCAGGTTGAGATCCGACCCCGAGGATGTTCACTGATAGGTGGCTCAATACTAAACCTCTCCAACATTGTGTATTGCATACGTACTCATGTGGGAAAGGGACATTAAAGGTATTTTAAGCACGCTTGTCTCAAACTTAATCTGCAAATAGTTGTCGTGTATATCAATCTTGATCTGTCTCCACGTGTGCATTATTATTATTTTTTTACGATATTTTTTTATGTGTTGGTAGACATGTTTTTCTGTTGAACTCATTTTATGTTGTGACCATTATTGTACCATCGAGTGCCTCAATAAAGATCATCATTATTATTATTATCATTATTAAAATATTGCGATCAGACAATATACATTTTTATAAATAAATTGTTTGATTATCCTCCCAATACATCGGGTGATCTGGTTATGGGTGTGTGTGATCCGTTCCGGGGTGAGATTCCTAGCCGTTGCGTGACAATGAGTTAATCATTTCAAAGAAATCCAGTATTGGAACAAATGAAATTCAATATAAGTTTTCCTATCGGGCAAGAAGGTGCAGGCCGAAGGTAACTGATGGGCTTAATGGAGAGTATGGGAACCTTTCAATAATTGTTCGGTAAAAATTTATTGTTTTTCCTTTGTAACCAAATAAAAATACTGTTAGGGACAAAACAATGTATAATCTAAAGCTGGGAACGAGTTGAAGTGCGAATTCGGAAATAGTACAACCGAATTTCAATCTACAGTGTTTTTATTTGTTCGAAGACAGAGACAAAGAGAAGTCAAGAGAAGGAAGTATTTGCCCTGTATCGCTGTATAAAATAAAGTAAGTGTTCAGATGACTGAATGATTGTATTGATGTTTTGGCGGCTAAAGAATATTGCTTGGTAGTTGTCATCAACTAATCCGCACTGCCAGACCCTACCCACGGGAAACCATTTCGGCTCGAACGATGATACGTAGCGTCATTTTGAATGTCAACCGGAAGATTATGGAAATATTTCAGACCTGAAATAGTGAAATCTTCTGCGCCAGTCTCCGTTATTCCAAACTCGATGTCGATATTATTTTCGTTCCGTGTTGATCGTTGATGAGACACTTTAGGAGTCGACAACACAATACCGTTTGAACATAAAAGCTTGTTCCGAATTTGAAAATCCCGGATAGCTTCACTAATATCTGGTCGTTAATGGATGTTCAGACAGCCATGCTTTTTTAAAAGAAGTGTCTCGTGATCACTTTTGCTGAACATCCCTTCGAGGCTAAGTTTGAGCTAAAGTTTATTCAACGTTGAATGTCTGACAGTAATGTTTTTGTTCACCTTTACGAAGTCGGTAGGGTAGTAATTTCATTGTGAAAATATCCGAACATTGATCACAAGAAGTCTTGCCTTAAAGTCACGTATTTTTGTTCATTCGACTAAGAATCATGAGTGTATCATTCAGCTTGTAAGAAAATTCTGCAAGTGGTGTCCAAATGTCATATTTCAATCAACTCAAACCTCGAGACATTTGACTGTTTTCATGAGTGATATTTTCGCCCATACAATCAACAACAATGTTGTGGTCGAATTTACTGGATTTTATTTATAATAACTTGGATGCCGTTTGACAAGTACTAATAAATTTACTGCATTCTTTTAAAATCGCAGTTTTTGTTTACTTCTTCAGCGTTTACAATTTGTTTCCGGTCTAACGAACAAGGATTGAACACTACCAGCACAAAATGTCATTCAGGTGTTGTCTAGAGGGTTTCCACCTATGATGTCACTTATAAACAGATGAAAATAACAGGTCCGGGACTCAATCCTTCAGAAATCTGAAAATCATTAGTCTCTGAAGTGATTTAAACAGGTGACATTCTCTAGAGAGGTCCAACCGCTCGACTAATTACTAACTTTGATCGTCCAAATCATTGTATAAGAGTATGGAGGCTATGACCAGTGCGTCTTCAGTAGAGGAAATCCGTCTGTATGCATACTGGATGTCATTGATCAGGTTTGACGGGCTACAGTTGTTTCCAAGATTTG
>SDVV010031737.1:0-11513 GCA_016164225.1 Gammarus roeselii
ATATATAGATATAGATATATATACAAATGCATATCCTGGAAAAAACATACATAAACACACATATACGCGTGCATACCTACATACATATATGGACGACAATCCGTATAATTCAGTGGGGAAGTACAAAACTCAGATGGACGGAGTTCTCCATGAGAAGAATAGAGAACAGTGTTACCTTTTATGATGGCGATTGCAACTTAAAAATGGTACGGTAGTTGGTAGAATTCATTTATTTATTAATAATTGTATCGAATCAATTGAATTCTGCGAGGGAGAGCGGCTACATATTATTCAACGACAGACAGAACACACTTTAAAAAGATTGAGACATTGCAATAGATGAGACGTAAGTTAACACCAAAGGGTAATTGGCAGCGGCAATTGTGATTAGTGTGGAGATATAATACCCAGTTCCTTAACAGTATAGCAATCTCATGTTCCTTGGTTAATTTCCGCATATTTTTTCGCTCCGAGTAATCGTGTGTCATGTTTCGAGCCATATCGGCAGGTTCAAGCAGCACAGTTCTTCGTAGAAAAGGCAATGTGAATCTTACAAGACGGGCTATGGTTGAGAAGAATCCGCTACCCCCTCTGGTACGATATCGGACATGTGAATCGGTCATCAATCATCATGCAAACTTTCACCGCGAATTTTGTCACGTTTTGCGAATAAAGCTTCGTATTGTTTATAGGACGGATATGCATATGCCACCCTCATGACTGCTAGTTACCAAATGACCTTATTCATATCCAGCGTTATATTTATATAGCTTTAGCTTCTTTTAAAATGCAATACGCATAGGCTCGATCCACCATTCTTGAACTGAATGATACCACCAACACCATCTCGTAGATCGATGGGAATGGAGTCAATATGACTACGCTGTAGTTTTTTATATTATAAATGTGAAGACCGCGTAAATGAATAAGATCCTTTAATTGGAATAACGTCAAGAATATTGACCTGCTTGTCGCCCATAAATCTGCGTGAAATTATATCTGAGTAAACGTTTATGCAGCGTATATTATCGTTCATAAAGGACATCTTTTCGCTAACGGCACCTTTACCGTAATTATATTTACACATCATTCCACCCACTGAATCAGCCAATCAACCTCCAACAAAGAACCAACTCACCGTAGCTTCAGTATATTTGAATTATGACATTTTTTGTACAATAAAGCCTTGGAACTTCATCTCTAACGATTTGTTTCCTTAACAGACTTTTTCTGATATTAATTTCTAGCTTGGTGATGTGTTTTTCCAATGTATTGCCTGAGATATTTGCGCTAGGAACCAATAAAGCAGTTTTATGACTGACTGATTCATCTTTTTCATCAAATTAGTCTACAACGAATACAATGTTGTACTGTTCATTATGTTTTTTTCATCGTGAACCAGTCATTATAGAATACTTCTACAAGTCCTACGCTCCACTCTCCTTGTAGATGTATTCCTAGATAAATGTTGTTAGTAAAACTTGAAGATGTGTTGTTTTGGTACAATTTACTGCTGACCAGCGATGAGACATAGACGAAAAAGTCCGGTTCCTGCATCCTGCGCTGGGTCCTACATCATACTGACAACAAAGCGCTTGTAGGCATCAATATATACTCCAACTAGACAATGGAACATATGTTCAAGTTTATATTTATTTACATATGTACGTCATAGGAATACTTAGGGAATAAAACCTGGAGATGTGGATATGCTTTCTTCATTCACGCGAGTGTACTCGCCAAAGACGGATTCGCCAGGCTTACGTTTCTTCCAAGTACATTAATATCATCATCCAAGACACATCGTTTCCTCTTTTCAACTTCAATGGATTTTTAACAGTGCGCACAGTTTGCAGGTGGAATGCTTGCGCGCGAATGTTGCGTATGGTCTCATAGTGTAAGTTAGTTTTTGGTTGTGGGTATCTCTGTATTGTCCATGTCTGATTTTGGCTTGTGCCTGGTTATTGACACCTATAACAGCTGATTTTGTGACGTTGGATTCAAGCAACATGATGTAACACTTTAGTTGCAAGTAAATGATTTCACTCGGGTTGTCGTTAGCTGTTACGTATTTCAGTAGCCCCATCTGTTCTTTCTTTGTTTCATCATAAGAGGGAGGATTTTTGGAGTAGTTGGAGAAGTCCATGTATTCAGCCAGAGAGGTTTACGCATTTACGTCTCAATGTCATCTACACATTTTAACTGGATCAGCAAAGAATCTGTGCCAGAGTAGATAAGCGAGACGTTGTCACCGTAGCGTGGTCACCGTTGCGTGGTTACCGTTGCGTGGTTATAGCACGTAGAACCCAACCTGGAGTGAGTGAACCATTCGGACATTTTTCAGCTTGAGGATCATGATGACTGTTTCAGGGCCGATGGCGAAGCAGCTTTTCAGGAGGGGGTTTGCAGCGAGTTTTTGGAACTCGTTAGCTGTACACACGACCTTTGCCTACAAACTTCTGTTGAGCGAATTAAATAGAATCTTGCCATATATACTAATTGGTAAAACTTATATAGGGACTTTTCAAAAGAGTTCGTTGACTCTTGACGTCTCTGTATATTTTTCATAGTGAAGGATTTGATGATTGTTTCTTGTTTAATTAGAAACAATTGTTGAACCTTGGTGACTTCCAGCCTTGCCTGAGAAGTACTTGCAATAATTCTAGGGTCACGAGGTAGTCAGTTGTGGTAAATGACTAGCAACCAAATTTCGATCTGCTTGTTTTCTGTTTTTGAGATGTTTCAAGCCTGTCAAGAGATTTTTCGTGGAGGGCGAAACATCGTCCAAGCTACCAACGTTGTAATATAGCAGCAGTGGCAACTCGTTTGTTTATTGTGCAACTTCGTCGCTGTCTTGGGCATCAATACAGACAATGTTCGTGCATTCGCCTGAACAGTCTGCCTGGATCAAGTCAAATGCTTGCATTTCTTCGGGGGTGAGCTCATGAATTTCACCAATGATGAGGGGCTCACTCAAGTATCCTCCATAAAGACCGGTAAAGTCCCACATTGCTGATGAAGACACATGTAGTTCAGCGTCAAAGTCTTTGCAACGGGGATTGTTCATCTTGGTAAGACCTTTCGTCAATGTCACAAATCCGCCTGATGTATTTTTTGAAATGGATGGGATCTGATCCAGGGTGTAGTCGCGCGTCATGGTTTCCCTAAACTTTTGGAAGTCTCCAGCCAGTAGCAGTGTGTCGATTAACTTATAAATGATCTTATAGTCACACAGAGTTTTGCAGTTGGCTGCCTGTCACATTTCAATCACTTCAGCATAATAAGAGTCAGATATTCTTTTGACTCAAAGTTGACTGTAGAAGTCTTGTTGCGATGAGATGTCAGTTTGGTTCAGCACAGAATCCGATGTTTACAAGCGTTTGCAAGTGTAGTGAAACAACAACAGGCCGATGTTGCTTTTTGATAGCAAGATGGTTAGTTATAGAGAAGAACATATAAAAGGCTCATTGGCCCAAACTAGGTGGCCTATTAATAGCAAGAGGACTAGTTCTGCAGTAGAACGTCTATGAGAGCTTCGTGTGCTAATTCTGTTTTCTTTTATAACAACAGGAAAGGGAACGGCTTAGCTATTTATCGTCGATTTTTGTAAAACTCATCGAGCCCCAACTTGAACGTTTCAATTGTATTGCTGTTTACGGCCTCCGCTGGAAGTTTGTTCCATTCTTCAACTACTCTATACGATTTTGCATCCATTGTAGCTAGTCACTCCGTTTGTATCTAGAGTGAAAAGGCTCGCTCGGTCGACGTTTTCCTAACCCTTCATAATCTTCCATACTTCTATCATGTCGCCTCTGACTCGACGTTTCTCTAGCAAATAAAGATTGAGTTCACGAAGTCTGTCTCCGTACGTTTTATTCTTCAGCGAAGGGATGAGTTTGGTAGCTCTACGTTGAACCTTCGCAAGTTTAATAACGTCTTTTCTTGGGAATGGAGACAAGAATTGAAAGGCATACTCAAGATGCGGTCGAACGAATCCATTAAATACCTTAAGCATACTATGTTGGTTTTTGAACGAGATAGAGCGGGATATCATACCTAGCATTTTGTTGCCTTTCTTGGCAGCATCGGTGCATTGCTTGCTGCTTTATGAGTCGATACTAATGATGACACCTAAATCTCTCTCTTCGGTGACGGAAATGAGTTTCTTTCCAGACATTGAATATTCGTGATTGGGGTGATGAGGACCTATGTGCATAACTTTGCATTTGTCTACATTAAATTCCATTTGCCACTTCTCTGACCAATCAAAAATTTTGGTTCAAGTTGAGTTGGATCTGCTGACACTCTAGTTCCGTTTGTCCTTTTCCTCCGATTTTAGTATCGTCTGCAAACTCGCTAATTTTTGAGAGTAAGTTGCTGTCGAGATCGTTATTGAATATCATAAAGAGAACTGGCCCTAACACGGATCCTTGAGGCACGCCGCTTGCAACAGGGGAAGGAAGCTCCTTTAAGTACAACTCGCTGCCGTCTGTCCGTAAGCCAGCATTTCATCCAGTCCCTAAGCTCGCCTCGAATACCGATGCTGTGCAATTTACTATATTGGAGCTTGTGGAGGAATTTATCAGAGGTATTTTGAAAGTCAAGATAACTGATATCGATTGGAGATTTTGTGAGGTGAATTTCGATTATATTTCTGAAAAAGGGTAGCAGGTTCGTAGGACAGGAACGGTTGTGTCTAAAGTCATGCTGGGAGTTACCAATCAATTTGTTTGATTCTAAGAAAACTGTAAGTTTATCTGTTATCAAACTTCCCATTAATTTGTCAATGACTGAGGTTAGACTATTTGGACGGTAGTTGCCGGGAAACTTTTTGTCCACCGTTGTTAAAAATAGGGGTAACATTGGCCTCTGTTCATTTAGAGGGGTATGTGCGATTTGTAAGAGATTGGGTGAAAATGTTTGATAAATGATCGATGATTTCATTTCCAGTTTCTGTTGGAATTTAGTCTGGACCTGGAAAATTTGGTGAATTTCAATTTATCTATATATTTAATAACTTTGGTAGGGGTAAAGCTCACTGTGGTGAGACTTCACTTCGGTTTGCCGCTATGATATCCTCAGGATTAGGAATATCCTGATTCTCTATCGTAAATACAGAAGAAAAGTATTCAATAAGTAGAACACTCATTTTGGTGTCGTCCGTTTCTAGCTCATTAACATCGTTCTCGAGAGGACCTATTATATATTTTTTTTTTTTTGCTCGAAATATAACTAAAAAAAATGTTCGGATTAGTTTTGGCACTGGCAGCACCTTCATTTTCAGAATCTTTCTTCTTAAGTTTCAGGACCCTCTTTAGATTTCATCTTATAATTTTGTGTTCATTGTTTGCCACGTCGTCATGTGGATGTCTCATAGCAGAAATGTCTATTTCGAGTAGCGAGTTCTAGAACCTTGTCACTGTAGCCGGGACTTGTGAAATGGGTTTTGAGGAGCGGCATGTCATAGCCACTTTCTTCTTGGGTTTTTGGCAAGACTGTCTAAACTTGAGTTGAGAAAGGAATATGAGTCAATGAACTCGACGCCGTACTTGCTCGTGTTATTGTTCAAGGAGACAGAGATGCTGAAAATTTTATCAGACTGTTTAGACATCACACGAATATTTGAGAATTTTTGCCGTCCAATTCTCTCAAAATAAATCTTACATCATAGGCCGGGCATAGAGGCTACACAAGTCATATATCTGAGTTTCTCCATGAATTTGAAGTTACAAACTTTACAAAGAGCTGAAATGTAGTGGCCAGGTATCACTTCTTTATTGGGCCCAAAGACGCCCTCGATTTAATGATTGTGGGGGCGAACTTTTTTTTTACTTTTTTCTCCTTATTTGTCCCCGCAGAACTCACATGTTTTTCTTTTGCAATATTTTTAAAATTCATTTTTCTGTGAGGACGGGTTTGGGCAACATCAGTAAGGTACACAAATAATCATTAAAATCCAGCAATAAATTCTTGACTAGATCTGTCTTTATTCCTCGAGGGGGAACTGAAGTCGAATCGACTACTTTGTGCATTACAATTTTTCCGTCTTTATCCACTTGGGCATAACTTTACATGCACAACTGGTGGTTACTCACTACATTTTTCCCCTTATGGCATGGATCATGTACGCTTTTACAGTCATAATACGAAACAACGGGTGGTTTCATTGTTGCGTGCATGGCTGAGAATTGGTACATCTCGCCTTCTTCAGTGATATCTATATTTCGAAAACCTTGTACTGGACAAACACAATATCATATGCCCTGCAGCTTTAGGCTCATCCATTCCCTGCGTGCAGAACGGACAAAACAAATATCTCTCAGTCTCGTTTTTTTAAAATGTTTTCCTAGATGTAGTGAAACCGGGACATGGTTGGCATCTAAGATTTGGACCAGGTGGACCGTGCGTTCCTCGCTGGCGTCTAAACTGCCTCTGTATATATTGGCAAGACCATAACCTTCCTTTTCTTCTGTGAGCTGATATAGTCTGATGTTCAGATCACATTCCCTTTCTATATGGGGGAAGTCCTGTAGTGCCACAGGTTTGTTCAAAGCAAGTTTTGGGAAGTTAAAGTAGGTGTCTGTACGGGAGATACGTATCACATGATTGTCGTTTAAAATTTGAGAGGTTTCTATGTCGTTTCAAGTGGAAATGTGAGATCAGGCTTGTGAGCATACAATTATTGTTTTTAGCTTTGCTATTGACAATATGTTGGTGACCTGGACAGTTATGTGGGCCAAGAAACATAATCACCCAATTGTTTAGCTTCATTAACACCGTCCTGTAGAATATAAGCTCAACACTGGTTACAGTTTTAATGCTCCAGTCACTACCTTCTCGCTCCTGGTTTTCTTATCTATGTTGTAAATTTGTCCCGAAGATCCCCCATCAGCTCACCTAATTTTTTTTCTTCGTTACCTGAGTAGCTCATGTGTTAAACACCCAGTCCTTGCTGTCAACAGCTTTATCATCAATTAATTTACCCATTTTAATATTCACAGTGCATTGGATTCTTCGGAGGCTGCCTAATTTCAATGTAGTATGTTCCTCTAACTCCTCATGTCCGAATGTAATCATGGAAGATATATTGACAAGTTTAGTGTACGGTACGAACTTGGAAGTTACGAAATTGTTTTCCCAAATTCTACTAGAGGTAGACGAGTAAAAGATAGGCTCACGTATCGGGGCCGAACCATCAGCAGGCTGAGCGACAAACTGTCCAACAGAAGACTGCGCCAATGATAGTGCCAACGCGGCAGTAGGCTGACCACCGAGTTGTTCCGAAGACGGAGTCGAAGACAGAGCAGTAGGCTGAACTCCGGGTTGATCCGTAGATGCATCAGCAGCACTGGGTCGCGGGCTTGCGCTAGTGTTTGCAGACATTGTGATGCTAGGTGGCGGGGTTTCGAGGCTTGCGCTCGGGCATGCAAGACTAGGATGCCGACAGGCATCATTTCGGTATGGTCCGCTGCAACGAACACTCCCTGCATCCTCCAACAAGGGCGTATCCGCAATCACCATATCGTCTTTATTCATCATACAACCAAACAAATGCATATTAGGCCAACAAAGTTACAGAAAGATATTTCTAGAATAAAACAAACAAATGAACATGTTAGAACTGACACTACTTACATCAAGAGTAGAACAAATTTCCGTATCAAACAAGATCATAAGCACAAATAATGCCTGACTTGCACTATTCGCCTTTTATACAACAGTTGCCATACACCGCCGGATAACCATCAACAAAATGGTGGCTATACACTACCAGATGTACGATTTGTGAGACAACTTGAGTACTTAACAATAAAAAAAAAATCAAATCGAAACCAAAATTATAACGAAACTATACATGTTGTAACCTTTTTGCCTGCTTGCAGCGGTGGGGACATATAAAACTGGCATCGCTGAGGCGGCGGACACACACACATCATCAGCTCATCGTGGAGCAAACATCTTCTTCAAAATTGATCAATAAGTCCGAAAAATAGAGTTGATAAAAGTAGGAAATCTTGCAGTGACATATAACCGGACACATTAGAGGTCTGCATTCGTTTAAGGTGGTAATTTTGTGTCAGCAACATTAACGATATTCAAAGTAATCTTGAACATTATGAAGATGATGGAACAAGTGTTTATTTTAATATGACAGGATTCGTCGAGTGGGGATCTGGGATGCAACTCTGAAGAAATATCGCTTGTGTTCTTAAATACTAGATCCAAAATGCACAAGACTTTAATTGTACTAAGTCCTGACTTTATAGTTAGCTTTCTCGGCCATGATGATTACCATGCTGGATCGCAGTAAATCTCAGCCCAAATCACTTGAGCGAATCTTGGAAGACAAGCCCCTAACGTTGGACATACCAGACAGCTCATTCTATCGTGGAAGCGCCTTCTCAACCTATGCTCAAGATGTTCCTGAAGGAAGTTGTTAACAACTCTTAACTATTATTCAAAAAATATATATATTTTTGTGCAGACTAACCTTTGTAACGCATCATATCCGACTTTGTAAGAGTCTGTTTCGGTAGTCTGTTGCGGATAGTGGCACGCTTGTGTCTGTCACGGTGGTCTCTGCCACGGTTGTCGAGGTTGCCAGACTTGAGGCTTCTGCCAAGAACTTCGCTGGTAGTGATGTACAGGCACCGGATGACGCTCGTAGTTTGGGTTACCGTACATAAGATGGCCCTGATATTTTAGGCAACGACTGGCCACCAAATAGCCCTGATACGGGTAATTTGGTGGAGGGGTATTGTACTGTGTCGGTCTGCACATGAACGAAAAAATTTAGATTTAGAAAAAATATAACAGTTTTTCTCTTACATGGAATACTTTGATTACATAAGTCAAAAAATATGTAGACATATCGTTAAAAATACCTTATCATCCTTGAAGTTCCGGCCTGCTCTGGCCTACTCCCGATCGAGTTGTTACCACGATCTGTTGACAACAATAGTCATGAATTAACGAAAATATAATCGATTGCTGGAAAAAAAAACAGTTTAACCGACGGAAGATCGAGGCTTAATGATGATTTTTTTTAAACAATGCTGAGTAATTTTTATATCATGACCGATCTATCTATAGAGATATAGAACGGAAAAAGCAGTCAAGCTGATATTTACCTGGTGTTGTCTCCACCGAACGGGTCCTCGATTTCAGCATATCCTTGATGGAATATATCTGCAAAGAGAAAGTATTTATGAATTAAAGGTACACTGAAACATAGTTAGTTGTGTATCATATGTTGGTTGGGACGAAGACAATTAGGTATGCGGGTGTCAATGTCTTCAACCAACCTGCTAGATTGTTTGTGAGCGGGTTCTCGTCCAGCGAGAAGAGTGTCCTAATTGGGAAATTGATTACTAAATACATTGATAGCTTCGACGAGATGGTCGTTCCGGGGTCAGAGCACTTTCCTGTACAGAAACATGATAAAATAAAAATTCGTACGGGCCAAATCGCATTCGATCCAATAAAAAAGTATCGAAATATTGACTCCTTGTAGTGTACGATGATTTCATGTTAGAATCAGAGTCTCTACGTATTATTGCAAATGTGATCTGTCGGGGACGTCACGCAAGTATCAGTGCAATATATTTAAACTAATCGCTCTATTACTCTATTCCATTCCACCGTAAAATATCTTTGAACACCACACACTTTGTTATTCTACGCATGCGCGATATAAATCAATTACGTTATTTTGGTAAAACATTCCTTGCATAAGACAAGACTGAATCGTTTTCTCCGTACATGAGTTGTATTTAGAACAAAAACAATATGGGTATACCTCTGTCGAATTCACACAGTCAAGTTTTTCGAAACTAATGATTAGAGCACAAATTGCAGGACATGAATTTGAACAATTGTTGCCGCTATAAAATATAATGTATAATTATATTGTTGCCGCTATAAAATATAATGTTGAATTTTCTCCAGCCCAAAGGCCCTACACAAAAGTTATACGAATATTTGTCCGTCTACAACGAGGCGAGATGTCGAAAAATTCCTACTGGGGTCAGATACTTATACAAGATTTAAACAAGCTCCATTTACTTTTAGCAGAAGCATGTTCACAGCGGCGCGTCCGCGATCGATTTTCTGCGCGGATGTTGGCTATATGAAAGATTTTGCAGTTAAAAACGACGGAATTAAATATTTATTGATTGTCATTGATATGTACAGAAAATATCAGTGTGTACAACCCTTGAAAGCTATTTTATTTAAATTATGATTGCATTTTTTGATACTATATTCAACGAATAAAAGCTTCAAAGGTTTTTTAGCTAGCGAGAACATATACATTTATTACACGTACAACAAAGCCATTAAGGCATCACTCGTCGAGCGTGTCATACGCACTCTAATACTGAAGTTGGGCAAACATATGCATGCTATAAGAAACGGACCGCTATATAGATGACTTACAAACAATTGTGAACTCGTGCAATATGACCCAACATTCATCAATACAGGGCCACATCCCCTTTGATGTCTGTTTATTGGACAATGCAAAAAGAATGAGGCGCTGCTGTCCACAATGTATAAATCACGACGAAAAACTATAAAAGTCCCCTGTACACAACTAAAGGTTGGAGCGTATGTACGCTTTCAGTGCAGTGATCTCGGTCTCAAGACAGTTAGGAAAGGACACGAACCAAAGTTTACGAAGGAAGTGTTCCGTATTTCACGTATTATTCAAAACCATTACCCTCCAGCCTATGAAATAAAACCGCTTGATACTGATGAACCCATCAAAAGTTTTGCCAACAGGCAGGAAGTAGTTCCATGTGACAGACCTGATATTTGTTAAATCATGTTCTTGAAGAGCCGAATTAGACGAGGCAGGAAACAAATCTACGTGATTTACACGGATTATCCCGACAGGAAACGTCGTATCGTGATGTGTGATAAACGTACCTTGAAACGGAAATTAAAATTTATGATAAAATGAATATATTAAAATCTCCAGAACGTAGGCAACTCATCGAAAAACTAGCTAATAGAGTAGTTAAAATCAACTGCAAAATATTTACAAATGTACTAAGCGGAAAATTGGACTGCGACAAGCTAACCAAGTCACGGATAACTAGAGTCAATTCTATAATAAAACAATTAGGGAGTAAATCATCCGGGAACATAAGGAAAACTTCATCAACCCTGATTAGAGGATTATTGTTCAATTTAGTATCACCTGTTGCAGTGAGTTTCTTGATAAAAAATATTTATGGATGAAACAGTTTACTATCTCGTCCCAAAATCCAAGATGGGAAGTTGACAATATACTTGGTTGGCGGTAGCGCTACACCCTAATCTGTTACAACATAGCCAGAAGTAGCAGAACATAGCAGTCTATACCACTGTGAAAAAAATACACGTGGGGCTGATATGCTCGATTTTGAGTCTTCGCCTGAAATAGCCCTATAATTTTTTATCTTTATCCAAGGACTATATCGCACAAATATCACTCAAGAAAAGTTAGGATTTAGAATACATATACAAAT
>SDVV010031738.1:0-11513 GCA_016164225.1 Gammarus roeselii
TATATATGCCTTCCGAGTTGGTCGGGCAGCGTTTGACTCGTTTGCACCTGTGAGATTGGGAATATTTTTGGTGTCATCGATGATGGAATGCGCTTCGTTTTCACGGTCGGTGCTTACGTGACGTGGTGACGTTGAGTCTTGACTCTGGGCTCTGGTGGACTCTCAATGGGTTCCACTGCTTGCACCTCTAATGAATACAGCAGAGTCAACGGTCGACTGATGGTGCCTCTTCGAGCTTTGAGTTTCACGCTTCTCACGTGACCGTCTTAACCTACGTGGGTCTCGATGATCCTGCCCAGACTCCATAACAGTCGGGGCCCTCGTCGTGGATCTGAACTATGTCACCTTCTTTGGGGGCATCGAATTCCCTTGTGTCCACGGCATGATGCCGAAGAATGGTTAGGTACTCATTTCTGAACATTGTCTGGAAACGATGCAGAATCTACTGGACGTTTCTCTGACGTCGCGATAGAAGCTTTGCTGTGAACATGAAGGGATCTAACTCTTCCCCCGGATCCAGTGTTGCCACTGGCACGCTGTCCAGACGATATCCGAGCATCAGCTGGGATGGCGAGTCGGAGATAAAAGTTAGAGGACGATCATCGAGGTCCACTTCTATCTTGCAGAGTACGGTGTGTAGCTCATCTTCCGTCACCATGGCTCTGTGTAACGTTTTCTGTAGACAAAGCTTGACCATCTTCACGATCCTCTCGAAGAAGCCTCTGAACCAAGGGGCCCTGCTAGGGTTGAAAGGCCACTTACATTTGTTTTGATTCAGAGTGCTCCGAACCCTGCGAACTTTCTCCCAAGACTTGATTATCATAGCAGAGCTCACAAAGTTTGACCCATTGTCACTTATGAGCATTTGGGGATAGGAGCGACGAGCAGAAAACCGTTGAAGAGTTCTCACAAAGGCTTCTGCAGACAGATCCTTAGCAGCCTCCAGGTTTACTGCCCTGGAGGATGCACACGTGAACAGTGTAATGTACCGTTTTTCGATTCGTGTTCCCTCTTTCACATAAAGGGGACCGGCGTAATCCACACCTGTTACAGCGAATGTGAATGGACGATATTGACTTACCCTTTATCCTGGAAGGGGAGGGGTTGGTGGTTCACGGTAATGTGTCCCACGTTCTCTTCTGCACTGCGTGCAATTCCTTGTTGCTTCCTTGGTTTTCTGTCTAGCCCTAGGGATTACATCGTTGACGCAGGCCGGTCACGACGTGGTTTATTCCCATGTGGTGCTTGACATTGTGTAATTCTTCAATTATTATTTTTCTAATCCGATGTTAGGTACTTAGCACAATTGAATACTTCACAGAGTCCTCAATCTTGGTCTCTGTGATCCTGCTCACCACCACTAGCTTGTCAGCCTTAATGTTCAAATTTAACTGCTTCATTAATAGAGTGATACCCTTGGTAGTTAGTTGCGAACGAATTTTGTCTCATCCGTAAACTCCTCTTTTTTAAGTTCTTTTACTACCCAATCTTTGGTCCATTCCATCTCCTTGAGTGTCAGGTTTGTTCTTTATCTTGTTTCTTTGACCTTCTATTGATCTCACCTATATTTCTCACCTTCAACTTCAGACACTTAATGTACCTTTTTACTCACCCAAAGGTGGTTAGTATTTTTTTGAACGAGCTTCATTTGTTTGCTACCGACAGTAGGAATGACTCTGAAGGTGGAAGCTCTTCTGCATTGTTGTGTCTTACTTTGCACCTGTGCATGAAAGTTTTTTCACTCCTGGAGTTCCGTTATATTCTTTGGCCCATGCCACCTCATGTGGCTCGACTTCAGCTTCCTCGGGTTGATTCCTCGAGTTATCAAGTCAGCTGGGTTTTGACTTGTGTAAACATAATGCCAATTAGCGTTGGAAGAATTTTCTTGATGTCTATCTTCCTGTTCGGCATGTAAGCTTCTAATGAGCCCGTAGAATGTATCCAGCCCAGTGCCACATGACTGTCTGACCACATGTGTATGGCCTCAACATTTATTTCCTTCTCATAGGCTTCAAAAACATATTTGGTGAGCCTTGCTCCCCGTAGAGCTGCTTTCAGCTCCAGTCTGGGAACTGAAAGAGTTTTCTCGGGTGCAATCCGTCCTTTTGTCATCAATAGTGTGACCTTACCTACACTGACTCCATACACAGCTGCTCCATATGACACTGTGGAAGCATCTACAAATGTGTGTGGGGTCATTGACTTGTCTATCTCCGAGTTGCGCTTGACTGGCATGTCACCCACTTTGGTGAACTCTCCCTTCAATTTTTCCAATTTGATTGCAATGGCTTCGGGGAGATCCTCATCCCAATCTACCTTTAACTGCTATATTTATTTCATTCGGAACTTGGCCTTGATGGTGATGGGGGTCATTAATCCAAGAGGATCAAATTGTAAAGCTAATCCTTGGAGAATGATTATATTTTTTGGCTTACCTGATTCTAATTCTTTAGGAGCCACCATCAAGGTGTCCTGTACTGTGTCCCATCTGAGTCCTAAAACTAGAACAGTGGGTCTGGCGTCTGATTCACCTTCCTTTTCTGTCAGTTTCTTGAGTTCTGGGTCATTGATAGCCCATTCACGGAGGTTGAGCCCAGCGTCCCTCAAAGTTTTCTGGGATGAACTGTGAAATTCTTGTAGTTCTGCCTTTGTAGATGCAGTTACAAGAAGGTTGTCGACATAGATATTCCTCTTGATCTTGTCAGTAATGTCCTTTTGCCTACCATAATTTTCCTAGTGGTGGTCGATAGTCGCATTCAAAATAAATTGGGAACAATTGGCTCCAAAAAGGATTACTTTGAAGCGATAGGTGTCTTTTGGGCTGTCAGGATCCATGGGATCTCTGGGCCATAGAAATCTTGTATAGTCTTTGCCCTGCTCATCCAACCCTACCATCAAGAAGCCCTTGCAATGTCAGAACAACCAGTTAGCGACCCTAATCTGAATCGCATCAACATCTGAGGTAGCTCAGGGACCACGGATGGTCCAGGGTACAAACAATCATTTAGACACTACATCATTATGTGGTTTTGCTGAACAATCAAAAAACACCAGAAACGGTGTTGATGGAGATTCCTTTCTCACAGCATAATGAGGTAGGTAGTGACATACTTCTCGAGGTTTCATGTCTTTTATCCTTTCTACGAACCCTCTTTGAAATTTTTCCCGCATAACACTGTCATAGTACTTCAACAGTTCGGGTTCTGTTCTCAGACACTTGAGATTGCTACCTAGCCTCCCTTGGGCCAACCGATAGTTGATTGTCAGTGTGGGATGAGCCGCCTTTCAAGGTAATCTAGCCACGTACTTGTCCTCTGAAAATCTGATGCTGTCGTTGAATTTCTCTAGAGCTGCTTTATCATCTGGCTGTGCTTCTTCCGGTGAGATCCCTATCGTATCCAAACGCCACAATAGGTCAACATCCTATTCGGCTTCTTTGTCTGACACTGCTACCTTAAGTGCAGTTATCACATTGATTTGAGTGTTGTCTTGGAGTTCTTTTATGAGACCTGATAGTAGGTCTTCTAACTTTGAAGATAATATTGTTATTCCTTCATCCTGTTTTTTCAGGAAAAACAAAATCATAGTGATGACCTGCTCCAATGAGCATATCAACCGGGTAGTGGACTGTATTTCCGAATTTGTCAGCCAAGTTCCGTCCTTTGGCTTTGATACGAGTGGCTAGTCCACTGACCCCACTCATATTTAGTCATTCAGCCAAAGTGTCAACTACTATCATCTCCATGGAGATGTTCTCATGTGTCGACATTTCTATGATGACATTTTCTTCATGTCATATTGTGTTTCAGTTCCTTTGCTGTTGAAACCATCAATTGTCAGAGTGGTATGTTGACATGTAGTGTCATCATTGCTCAAGATTCATTTTTTGATGAAAGATCTCTGAGCACCCTGATCAAGCAAGGCTTTCACGAGTTTCGTTCCGTTATTTGTTTTCAAGCTAACTATGTCCGTGAGTTGGGCGGTCGCGTTACCACAGCCAGCCACTAGTGCATTTACTATAGCTACACTAGTGGGAGTGTTTGCTGCAGAGGTGGTAGCTACTGCAGCCATAGACTTTGCATTGCTTGATGATGGTTTGTCTTCATTTTGTGGATCTTTGCTTCTTTTGAAGCAGAGTGCACCGTGATGTCCGGTGATCTTGCAGTTTTTACAGAAGGGTGCATTTTCAGGACAATCAGAAGAACGGTGACGTGACATCAAGCATTTGAAGAACAATCTCAACTCGGATACCCGAGCTTTACCCTTCTCCTTAGTTTAATATCTTGCGCAGCAATGAAGTGAATGGTCTTGATTCCCACACTTGATTGAGATCCTCGGATGTTTCCATCAGATGGTCTGGAATGCTGACCACTTGAAATATTTCTTGATCCTCCTTTATGGTCTGGCTTCCAGCCTCCATTTTCCTGTGGCTTGAAGTCGGTCTCACAGTTCTCAAGTCTAGTGATCTCTGACATAAGTGCTTCTCGGAATTCAGCCAGACTCTATGCAGCATCTGGGTCTCTCCCTCTACTACAGGCTCCTTCGATATTTGATGGTAGTTTGCGACAGATCCTGTGTGCTGATATTGAAGAACAGGGCCTGCATTCATTGAATTCTTCTTCTGCTGTCTTCAGATGGCAAAGGTTTACTTCCACCATGGGCCTGTACTCTTGCAGAGATGAAATTGAATCAGCGGGAGCTGGAAGATCATCAAGTGCATCCAGATGTGCCTTCCTAATGCGATCCTCATTCCCATTCAGCTTCTTCAGCATTGCAACTGCTAGCTGGTAGGACTCATTTGTTGGAGCAAACCCAGCTAGCGTATTTTTTCTAAAGCTTTGTCATAATGAGGTGAACATGAGGATGTTCCCTGAAAAATCGAGCATCTCTAGAGTGGGCAGCTTAACTCTCACATTTCTGTGCGATGAATTGCTCACTGATGCAGCAGATTCACTTGTTGGTCCTGGCTGCGATTCACTTCTTAGTCTTCTGACCATGGCCAGGGTGGTCAACAAGGGGTCCAACGTTTCGTCATTTTCTTCTTCTAGTTCAGCTTTGTCTTCTTCGGGTATATTTTCATCCTCATCGGCAACTTCAACCATCTTCTTATGTAGAGAGTGCCCTTCTGTCAGTGTCGTCTCGGCTGTTGTCAGGTGACAACCCAATTTATCTTGATTTTCTGCAACAATAAATGGAGTGGGCTCACAACAAACTTCAAGCCTATTTTTAATCCTTGTATTCTTCTTTCGTAGGTGGGTGCGCAAGGTAACTAATCTCTGAAATTCTTCATTTTGATTCATCTTGAATTTCCGTTGTAAATCTCAAATTAAATATATCAATTTTATTGTGGAAACCTATTGAATTCTTCTTGATGAGACTTATCTCTACCCCTTCGGATTAACTTCAAAGGGTAATTTATCTTTTCGTGCAACAGACAATATTTAATTGTCAGTGACCTTTTACCTGGTAACTAATTTCAAAAGTTAAAAACCCTCAGAAAAACCTAGCAGGAATGGACTGGAAACAATAACGCCCGTTATTTTGTCAATCACTTCTCGTCGCAGTTCCTGAGAATCGTCCACCTGAAAATGGTCACCTTCTTCGATCACGGAACAATGCAATTTAATTCAAGGCCTAATTTGACCTTTTAAATTAATTTGCAATATCACTCCTTTGCTATCATGAAACAATGCAATTTAACTCAATAGCTACTTTTTCCTTTTCAATCAAGTTGCAATGTCACTCTTTTGCTATCATGAAACAATGCCATTTTACTCAAGGACTACTTTGTCCTTATCAATGAAGTGGCAATGTCATGCCTTTGCTATGACGGTATTCACAAAATTAAACTTGAAGACCAATTTAGTCATCTGTATTAAATGCAGCTTCTTCTTTTAGGAAAATTTGCACAAATTATTTTTAAATAAGAACTTATCTTGTCCTTATCAAACGGGGAAAACACATTAATCGAGGAGCTAACTTTTTGCCCCGTTCATTAATGATAATTCACACTTCTTTGGCCTCACTCAATCCAAATTAATCCGTTATTCGAGAATGTATGACTATTGGCCTACTTCTTACAACAATATAACCACAAGCTGTCTTAAGGAACACACTTATGCCCTTTCTCAACAACTTGCAATGTCCAGAGCTGCTTGTTTATGCTTGCGCCAACTGACATCACGAGATGGTGGTCTCGAACAACATGGGTTGCTTTTTTATCACTCACTAATCTTTCAACGTTAATTACACTTCAGTTGACTATTTTCATAGGGGAATACGATCCTGGTTAGATTTTGTACCATGTGGTTGGGATTTACCTTACCATCGTCATATTTAAATTCGATAGTTTTGAGACCATTTATCTTAATTGGTTTAAAAAATTTCGAAGGGCCATTCTTAGATGACTGTATTGTAAACTTTTAGCCTAGAACCACAAAAACCAGGCTGAGGATTTGGAGAGCACTTGTGATAGTTTTTGAATTACATGACGCCATCTTGCCTTCGGCTATCGTCTTCAATACTGTCGCGTCTATGGTGTAGCTACAGTTGCTACTACATCTAGAGTATCCTACCTAAAAGTAGGTTAGTATAAACTACCTAGAAATGTACGTAGCTACAATACTTCTAGTCATTGGGTGTCTTAATCTAAAATTTAACGTCATATTATGCTGGTATCTTCACGATTTGTATCTACTCATCCTGTTCTAGGACATTTTACGGAGCTAAACAGGTCTGCTCCCTACAAAAGAGAAAAACAACTGCCCTATTTCTTAGCAGTGGGAGAAAAAAAGCATAACAACCCCCTCTGGTGGTTGCCATGTGCTTCGTTTACTTCTTGACCAACCGGAAAGCTTACTAACATATACTTAGCTAATGCATTATAGCCACTATAATTTACATTCACAACACACAGTGGTTTACCTTCAACCTTATTTATTGGTATTACTTCATTCCTATTTATTTACACGTTTAATATACGATTATAAAGCAAACAATCGGATACAGCAGCAGGACAGACCGGAGATGGAGGGGATTGGGGTTTCTACCCTTCCCATCTCAAGACTACCCCACTGAAGACGACCAACTTCTTTCACGAAACGGGCACACACATAGATTTGCAATGAAGTGTCTTCCCGGAGGTTGGAGTAGGCAGATATGTTTTCCACGACAACTCAAAAATAAATGCGACGTCAAGTGGCAAAGCAGTCGACAAGTTGGAGACCACACCTCAGTGTTGGTGAAGAACTGGTCTCTACCCTCTCATGCACCTCTTTTATCTTCCACGCCCGTCCCTCAGCCGTAAACGAAAGGCCTGTCTACTATCCTGACTGTCTGAGTGCCTCGCTCCACGTGAAAGATTACACCTCCACAGCAGCCGTTCCCTACATGTCAGTTCATCGCGTCATTTCATCGCGCTTTTCCAAGTTTTTTTTTTTCTGGAATGAACTCAATAGTATTGTGCATAAAGACGGCCTGTGTTGCCAATTTTGACCATAGTGCCAACAAAGAGTGCGTTTTCACCAATTAGGTATTTCAAGTGTTAAGTGAAACCCACCAAAAAAAATACTGTACTCATGTGTTGATGTTATGATGAACAGAAATAAATCCTATAAGTGACTTACTCTGATTTCATCTTCCGACTAACGCTGACTAACATCGTGAAAATATCACTCACTGTATAATTTTAGTTTTATATTTTATTTCCGCACTGTTCCCACTTCTATTTTTTTTTTTACTGTGCCTACATTACATGTTTTTTCTTTAGCAGTAATTCTAGGTGTTATTCGTGAACTATTTTTCAGCATAGTCTAATGTACCTGGTTCTCTGTAACAAAAACATAAAGAGCTCGTATTATGTGGTATCATTGCATTGTACCCTGACTGGTATATTCTAGGTATTGCTTGATTTTAATTACTATGTGAGGCTTGGAGCCACATTGCATCTTAGAATAGTACTATTTCCACAACAGAACATTAACTGGAATTCGCCGTTCGCGTGTGTTGCAAAATTGTTGCTTAGAGTCATGCGATCATTTCCACAACATTGCGATTTGGTTTTGTTCTGCATGTAACTCAGTCCCGCAGAGAGGGTAACTTGGCGTCACTAACGTGCATCGACCCGCATTTGTACGAATTCCGTACTTGAATCGTCGATATCTCCCTCTTTTCAACTTTGACGTGCATTGCGTTTGAAGAAGCACGACATCAATTGTTTGACAACATGAATTTCTTATTTTGTGCTCGTAAATGTTACCCGTTTCACGCACAAACTACTCATCACATATAAACAGCTAGATCAAGTTTCAAATTGGAAAAAATAACCTTATCCCCAAGCTAAGTTGAGTTTTCATCCCAGGGTAGACTCACTTAATCGCCTGAAAGCATGAATCATCTGAAAAAAAAACTCGTTAAGTCCCCTTATAATATAAATCATCCCATCCAAGATCTAATTTTAGTTATTACATTCATATCTGCAGTTTACAAGAAATAACGAAAATTGAACTCGAGAAAAGGGATATTTTCCCCCTGGTATTCTCATTAGCAGCCCAAGATGGTTCATGTTAAGCTAGAGTGTGGCCTTTGCCACCAATCTTACGCCTCCGAACTAATGTTTTGCGATAGTTCCTCAAGCTCTGCCTGAAATCGAATGGCAACGCAGCGCGCTGTAAACTGTCAACAGGCCGAGGAAATTAAACAACTGAAAACACAATCCAGTCATGCTTCCAATAGCTCATCCATTACAGACAGTCAACACAAATACTCGGTTGCTAGCTGTTGAATTAAAATTGGAACCCGTACAGAAACAATTTCATGAATTCAAATATATGATAATCAGCGAATTAACATCAGTCAAAAAAACTGCTACGGTCACCCTAAGTCAAGTAAAATAATTTTAAACGCACCTGGACTCTAAATTGGTAAGAAGTTTACATGTTTAGACTCAGAGGCAAACGACCGCATCAAATCGATTGAAAACTCATTGAAATATAGCGAGGCACTGTACACAACTGTAGTAAGCAGGAGGCAGTCACGCTGCGACAATACATCCGACCCGACACCCGTAACCGATTCGATGTAATGACTGAAAAAATACACTCTCAGAATACGGAGGAAATGATTGTGATTGGTGATTACAATGTCACCTCCTTCAAATTATATCAGCGAAAAGGGGAGCTCAACCGAAAATACTCGGGAAAACATACTTGGAAATTTACGAGATTGAAGGCATAATCGAAAAGGAAAAGCTACCTTCTTCTAAACAAATTATACTACACGTTGGAGGAAAAGACGTGTCGTAGACGGAATCGACATGGGCAAGGTATGAAATCGTGCTAAAAAAATCAAGCGTTCACACACGAACATCCATTTCACTGGCATCCTGCCTCATCCCAACCAAAGTAGATACAAGTTAACCAAGTTGATTTTTTTTTAACAATTGCCTTGCAACCTTTTGCGAAGCTCATGAAATCCTATTCTCTCATCATCGGGAAACGATGATCGACCCAAAGTACTATGACTTTAATTGAATCACCAACAAGGATCACATAAACTCGTATGGACTCGATACCCTCAAAAATAACCGTAAAAACATCATCACTGGTCTTGTCTCTGCATACGTCAAAAAACGTACCCGAATCCAACCTACAACTCCGCCAGCTGTGCCCGACGAAACGACCCAACGGCTTCCGCCCGTGCCAACACTAGATACACGACCAATACAAGACCCCATCAAAACATCACCACTGGTCTTAGCCAAAGAGATCCTGACATCAATCAATCCAATCAGGTTCGAGGCAGTGGTCGCTGCTCCGCTAGTACAATTCGTGTAGTCAAAAATATACGTTTAGTCTCCGACAACCGCTACTATGTAAAAGCTAGAAGTCTCCTGCATTGAATGAAAATATCGATATGATAACAATCACAGAATAGTGGATGAAATTGAACGCCAGACATTGTTTAGGCGAATTTACTCTCCCCGGTTTCTTACTATTTCACAACTATTCCAAGAAGCAGACATGGCATAGTACCAATGTAAGTTGTCGGTAAACATGCAGATGATATCGATCTTTACTACACCCTTGCCGATGTCGTCAACACAACACACTATTGTGCTCGAAGACTTCAATACTCTTGACATTGATTGGGAAATAGACGTACGAGCTGCCACTGGCCAACGCTTGATTGATTTGCAGACGATATTTTCGTGACCCAAATGGTAAAAACACCTACAAGAGGTAGCAGTACCATTAACCTTCTATTTATTGCAAGCGACTCTCATGTCACGAACACTGAAGTGGGAAAACCCCTCGGAACTAGCGATCATAACTGTATCCGCTCTGGGTCGCTATCCCTGGCGCTATTTTTTTTATAGCTAACGTCAGATCAGCCCCTTTCATCTCCGCCAACTACCTTATCAGCCACAAGTTGTTCCGACTACCTACCTACGGTACCATTTTTTAACAGCGAACATTTATAGCGTTCCTCAGTCACACCAGCCACTGTCATACCTGCCAGTGACATTCTGCCTAGACTCTGCTTCTGCCCACGTCAGAATCAGCCACCAGTCGTACCATTTTACTGGTTATCACTTTAATGAAACTTTTCCTACCCAACCTAACCTAACCTAGGGTACGTGTTTTTTTTAACCCGCGGGGCAAAGGTACGTATTTCTAACCCACGGGGCAAACATACGTATTTTTATAGGGTACGTAATGCCGTTTTTTAGCGTTTTTTATTGAAGTTTCATTAAAAAGATATCCAGTAGGTTGGTACGCTTGTTTAGGTGTAAAGACAGTGGCAGATATGACAGTGGCAGATTTTGAAGTGGCGGAAAATGCGTGTGGGCTGAAACTTCGTTTAGGTCGAAAGCACGTGTGATGAAAGATTTTTAGCGGTTATGACAGTGTCCGGCCATGACAGTGATGTGAAGTGAAGTGGCGATAATGCGCGTGTGCGGAAATAATTTTAGCGCGAACGCTGGGCTCCCTCCGCTCTAAGGTAGAGCTTGAGTTGAAAGCGTCAATAAACTACGATGAAGTCCCTAACTTCAGATTAGTCATATTTGATGGCTTAAGAGAGTTAATGATGACAGCGCATACAAACCTCGGACGTGACGTCCACCAATCATGAACTAATTTTCTGACTATACCTAAAAATTATTGAATTTGAGCATCTTCCTCGCAAAAAACAGGCGACCAGAAGTCAACCAGCTCAAGTACTGGAGAGAAGAACCGCAGCAGCTTTCAATAGCAAAAAATGCAAAGCACTTGACAAAACAGAAATACCACTAGATGACTATGCAAAAAAATAATTCACAGCCAACATGAGAGCTCTAAAGAAGGTACTAAAACGGAAAAATTAAGATTATGAAGATGAAGTTACGGCGAATGCCAAAACTAATCCGATACATTTTTAAAGTTATATTTCTAGCAAAATATTTCAAGATCTGTAATAGACGATAGTGATGAACTAGGAACCGGTGATACTAAGACGAGTGTCTTACTAAACAA
>SDVV010031739.1:0-10537 GCA_016164225.1 Gammarus roeselii
TCGAACAGATGATGTTGATTCTGTGGTAACGAACTTATACTGTAATGCCATGCACCCACTGAGTGATACGAAGCTACCACGTAGGTAAAAATATCAAACATTGATTTATAAATCCTAACATTTTTCATTAAAGTTGAAACCATACTGAAGTTCGGCTTCCCTTTACTTAGTTATTCGAACAATTCTTCTGTGGAAAACATCGCTGACTTGCAAAAATATGAAAATGAATTAAAATAATAGTAGTGTTGACATAATATTCTCAGCATTTTTCTTTACGTTCCATAAATCAAATTATGACCTATAAAAGTTTATCAGAAGTCGAGATGGTCTGTAATTATTTGTGACGTAATATGTTTTTGTTCGACTATCTCTAACGGAAATATTAAATTAAACTCTATTGAAATATAATAACTGATCTCTCCGATTTTTGAAACATTTAAGAATGATAGAAAATAATTACCTGAACTTTTTGCCTTAAATTTTAGGTGCACAAATACAATCCTCCCTATAGAACGAGTGCACTGAGATCGACGTTCCCAATCCTTATAGCACAGGTGTAAAGATGCAGCCGTCTTTATAGGGAAGTTGTACACTGAAATATTCGTCTCAACAGAGCAGGTGTACAAATACCTGACCAATGAATAGAATTGATACAGAAGTCCTTTTGGAACAGATATGGTGATACATCCTGAACGCACGGTATAGTTTACAAATACATATAGATATGAAGGACAGATGTACTTATACAGCCGCCTTTAAAAAAAATAGCTGTCTCTCTTAATAAGGTGTACAAATCCGCACGGGCATAGAGATGATTGACATTCGGAAGCAACCGTCTTACAGCTCCCCTGATGCAGCCTACCGTATAAGACAGGTGGAGTGATGCAGCAATCCCTGCATTAAAAGGTGTTCTGATTGAGTTATCCCTCAAGGTCAAGCTAACTCCCTTCCTTAAAAGACAAGTGTACTGATGCAGCCTCTACTGTATAACAAATTTACTGAAAAACAATTCTCCGCGCTAAGGTTTAATAATACATCCATTTCTCTTGGAATGGTATACAAATACAGCTGTTCCTTGCTGTCAGGAAACCAAATTGATAAAGCCGTTATTATAGCCTAGTGCATTGCTTCAAAACATGACTGATAAACCTTCTGAGAAAATAAAAAACTTGCCTTGCGGTTAGGAACCGATGCAGAATAGTTTTAGTTTCTGTTAGCACAAATATATACATGACTAGATGAATAATTAGTCGGAAAAAAAATTAAACCATTAACATTTTAGTGGAAACTATAGTGTACAATAAAGTTTTATTCCTGATAGATAACGTTGGAATTGAATATTAGCACATTAAACGTGATATAACATTTATGTGCAGGTTATAAGTTCAATATAGTCCCTCACGGCTTGAGGGTGGTTGCTGGAGAAAGCCCTGGCAACGAAACAACACGACTGATGATTGGATGCGGTGGCAAAGCAAAATTGGCAACGACCCTACCACCCTCTCTGGAATCAAACTGTTATGACACTGCTACGCAGAACTTGCAAATAACTGCTATATTGATTGAATTATTGGAGTTTTCAATATTGTAGCGTCAAGATCAACTCGTTACGGAGTATAAAGCGAATAGAAAGTTCTACAAAGCCACATAAACAAATTAAATTTGTGTGTGAAATGCCAAGGATATCAACAATGCTAAGCCATGTTATCTTCAAATCGAGTAATTTTTCTTTGAATGATGATCCAATCATTTTACGAGTTATTGGGATCAAATGATATTGAACTCAGTAATCCAGTATAGGTCGGTAGTATTCTATAAATTTCAATCCGCGATCCCCTCGCAAGCTCATGCCTCTCTGCACGAGCAGCCACGGAACTTTTTTTCTGGAGCTGAATACGAAATGCGTTTCAATCACGACATCGAAGCGGACAATCCACCGGTCCAAGGCTGGACCATTTTCTGTGGCGGTAACCTCAACTTTATTAGAGTCAGAGAGCTGTTATGAAGAATCGATGGAAGTAAGAACAGTTAAAAAGTAGGAACAGTTCTTAAATGGTCTGTTGACTTGTGCACGTTAGAGATGTCGAACGAATAGAGATGTATCATTAAAATTGTCTGATTCGTGGAAGAGACATGAGAGCTATGCCGGTGAGAAGTTCTGATTGGTGTCTGGAGCAATAAAGGTTGATCATTGGTACTCTCAAAATTTGGTTGAAACACGAGAGATTGAACCATCGGTTGCCCCTACAGGGGAGCCTATTATGCTTAACGTTCAGGCTCTGGTGGAAATGAGGCTCAAATCAAATCAACCATCAAGAGTTGATAAAAGTCAGAGATATGGCAATGGCAGCGTAATGGCTTGACTGATGTCAAATATATAAGAGGAATTTTTGAAGATCGTCTGATTACAGTGATGGCATTAAAGCGGGACGGGGATAGATGAATAAAATAAATAACTGATGTACTTCGGATATTCCAGTGGACTTCGCAATTTGATAAAAAATCTTCTTTTTCTTCTATGTTTAGAATGTTTCATCAAGTTAGGTAGAAAATAAACATAACTACGCTGACACCAACATATCTTTAGGTCATAGGGGAGTATCCAAATTTGATCTCTGTATTCTAAAGCAGTTAGCAAATGTTCCATGTTACTATAGTTTGCACTAAACACCATCAAGTGTCCCATAGGAACAGACGCTATCTAATTGCAATTTAAACCTATTAGGCATGGTATGAAACGTCTCGACAGAGTCCCGCGTTGCCGCTTTTGTGGGTTTTTATAAACCACGAATTTTCATCGACCAGTTGCTGAGTAACTATCATGACTAGGTAACTGACCTTCAGTAATCATATGTAGCATGAATCTCTCTTGCCTGTAGTAAGAAAATTAGAATAATTGGCCCTACAGTTGAAGTGTTAATGGAACGTTTACCACGCGGCAAATCAGGAAGAGAGCGTTCTCATCAACACAAGCTCCTCCAAAGGCAATCAGTCCCACACTTAACCCAGCTCCAGTTAAGAACCTGTCGTCTAAATGTGGCGCTGATGCTGGTGTGAAAGTATATAATAATGCTATTTCTAGACAAGGTACTAACATTTTTTTGTACATTATATAAAACGATCATATTGATAATTATTGAATTGAAGAATAGCTTGAATGAGAGCAACATACAAAAACACATTGAAGAGATATGAGCGAGTATTAGTTTTATGTATGCTTTTAAACACCACTCGTGCCTAATAAGGTTAGGAGCAGTACTGCTCTCAATCTTTTGCTTGAGGAGTCGATGAAGTGCCGCCCTACTACAGGATCATACGATAAGCCCATAGCTGCAGTCTTGTAGCCCAAACGTCGCTACAAGGTGCTTGTATGCCCTGATCACCATTTTCCATTCCAAAATACGAGTGATAGCTTTCCCATACAAAATGTATAACGTTAGAGCGCCGGTCTGACATCGTCTTTTCACTATAGATGTAGCAAAACTTGTTTGTGTCATTCCTGCTCTTTCGTTGTATCGAGAAATACCGTCATGTTGTGGTAAGAAGAATACTACGCAGGACTTATCGCCGCATACGTGCACCTACGTGGACAGATCACGGCCGGCTAAGCCTCGCGGCTGCTGTAGGGATTGAAGTTGTGATTTGCCAGAAAATTTCGTCTGAAACAGATCAATTATTTTGTCTGAAATGAAGATACAAATCGTTGAGAAACCCGGTGACATGATTTGAGGTTTTTCAAATTCTCATAAAAATATGGCATTTTAGATGTTTTCTCTTAGAATTTAGAAGCACAAAATCTTGATCAGGAACGAAATGAGTGACATTTCCGAACTTTGCATACAAAAAGAATATAAGAAGCGTTGAAAAAAAACATAGAACTCTGAAATGATGAAGACCAGTGTCAGTATTGCAAGTGCGGAACTCATCATTGCTGTGGGTTGAGGAGATCTTTAAAGTGCTCGTAGAGCTGTTCGTATGATGCATGCACTGGCTATTGATACATGCACATTCCATTGCTTGGTTGACTTACCGTGATAATCGGTGGCGCAGGTTTGTCAGAAAAAAATCGCCGACCTTTTTAAGAAATAAATTTGAAATTGCTGTCTTGACTATACATTGCCATCGTTATCATTTGGTAATATACTAAATGGGAAACTATTTGCCCCACTGGTTCTTAAGTGAGTGAATAATATGCCCTTTAAGCTGGTGATGCTTCTAAACCTGATGACAGATCCTTTTTAGACGCAGAAATTATCCGTGTTGTCCTTGATTCTGCACTGCGAGCAACCTTGGCAACCCCATATTTTACACTGCGAGCAACCTTGGCAACCCCATGAGAGAACAGAGCAGCCCCATGCTGAAAAGCACTGGAAGACTGCAATACTTCTTCATCGTATGCGCGTAATATAATGTTGTCGGCTGCGAATATGCATGCCTGAGTAACCAGAATGCGCCTTGATCACGGTTTCAAGTTTTTTTTATGGGAACATCTATTATGTTACTGCCAACAGCACTGCGCATGTTTATTTCGAGAAGATACGATTTTTTATCACAACCTCTGTGGAATGCGCTGGCTGCATGGGCAGTTGTCTCGCACCCTCGGTGGGAAGTGGGTGCCCGCTTCCAACGTCTCCCGCCTAATAGTGCACTAAAGTGACCAGGAGACAAACCATTTGCCACCCCTTCCCGCAGAGCCGAGTGGAAATGAGTAAGCACCCCTCCGAACATCGCCCTCCGTGGCAACTGTGAGGGCCAACTGTATCCATCATCCGGGGGACCTGGTTAAAATGAATCTTACGCAGCCGGTGATTGATGTAATCGAATGCAGTTTGTCGAGGACTCATTCGTTGACGACCAACCAAATTCATGTATGAAAGTTTTGCCTGTACTTTCATCCTATAGCGGTATCCTGTGTTTAATCTACATATTTAACATTATCGGGTCATGTTGCCTATCAGTAGTCAACAGACCAGACTCGACTATTATCACAAAACCAGATCGAAAGGTTATCGACATGAAGCCTTGATAGACCACACAAGTGAGGTGGAAACTGCGTTCGCACCAATTATATTGGATATGACGTTTCCAACCATTTTCCAATCCACGGTACTCCAGTGAATTTCAACTTGCTTCATTTTAGGCAGGACGTCATAAGAGGTATCAACGTTAACCATAAAGGCAAGAGCGACAGCGTCAGTAAATTAGGTGTGGGTGATAATGAGAGGCATCAGCTCAAAAAAATGAAACAATGGGCATCGGATGAACAACAAACAGAAATACCTTTTGTCAATATGGATGCCAACAGATCAAACGTGTCAATGATCCCAAACAATAATCAGTTTTACCGAGACAAAATCATCAGGTTGCACTCACAACAAGGATAATTTCTGCGTCTAAAAAGGATCTGTCATCAGGTTTAGAAGCATCACCAGTTTAAAGGGCATATTATTCACTCTCTTAAGAATCAGTAGGGCAAATAGTTTCCCATTTAGTATATTACCAAATGTTAAAGATGGCAATGTATAGTCGGGACAGCAATTTCCATTCTATTTTGTGAAAAGGTCGGCGATTTTTTTCAGTCAAACCTGCGGTACTGATTATCACGGTAAGTCAACCACGCAATGGAATGTGCATGTATCAATGACCAGTGCATGCATCATACGAACAGCTCTACGAGCACTTTAAAGATCTCCTCAACCCACAGCAATGATGAGTTCCGCACTCGCAATACTGGCACTGGTCTTCATCATTTCAGATTTTTTTTTCAACGCTTCTTATATGCTATTTGTATGCAAAGTTCGGAAATGTCACTCATTTTGTTCCTGATCAAGATGCTTCTAAATTCTAAGAGAAAACATCTAAAATGCCATATTTTTATGAGAAACCTCAAACCTCAAACGGAGATACAATTCAACGACTTGTATCTCCATTTCAGACAAAAATATTTGATCTGTTTCAGACCAGATTTTCTGGCAAATCCCAACTTCAATCCCTACAGCAGGCGCGAGGCTTAGCCGGCTGTGATCTGTCCACGTAGTTGCACGTATGCGGCGATAAGTCCTGCGTAGTATTCTTCTTACCACAACATGACGGTATTTCTCGATAAAACGAAAGAGCAGGAATGACACAAACAAGTCCTGCAATATCTATAGTGAAGTGACGATGTCAAAACGGCGCTCTAACGTTATACATTTTGTAAGGAAAAGCTATCACTCATATTTTGGAATGGAAATTGGTGATCAGGGCATAAAAGCACCTTGTAGCAACGTTTGGGCTACAGGACTGCAGCTATGGGCTTATCGTATGATCTTGTAGCAGGGCGGCTCTTCATCGACTCCTCAAGCAAAAGATTGAAAGTAGTACTGGTCCTAACCCCATTAGGCACGCGTGGTGTTTAAAAACATACATACAACTAATACTCGCTCATATCTCTTCAATGTGTTATTGTATGTTGCTCACATTCAAGCTATTCTCCAATTCAATAATTATCAATATGATCGTTCAATAAAATGTACAAAAATTGTTAGTACTTTGTCTAAAAATAGCATTATTATATACTTTGGCATCAGCATCAGCACCACATTTAGACGACAGGTTCTTAACTAGAACTGGGTTTAGTGTGGGACTGACTGCCGTTGGAGGAGCTTGTGTTGATGAGAGCGCTCTCCGCCTGATTTGCCGCGTGGTAAACGTTCCATTAACACTTTTACTGTAGGGCCTATTATTCTAATTTCTTTACTACAGGCAAGAGAGATTCATGCTACATATGATTAATGAAGGTCAGTTACCTAGTCACAATAGTTACTCAGCAACTGGTCGATGAAAATTCGTGGTTCATAAAAACCTACAAAAGGGGCAACGCGGGACTCTGTCTAGACATTTCGTGGCCTGCCCTATATGGTTAAATTGCAATAAGATAGTGTCTGTTCCTGTGGGACACTCGACGGTGTTTAGTGCGAACTATAGTACCATGGAACATTTACTAACTGCTTTATTTTACAGAGGTCAAATTTGGATGCTTCCCTAAGACCTAAAGATATCTTAATGTCAGCCTAGTTGTGTTTATTTTCTACCTAACTTAATGAAACATGCTAAACATAGGAAAAAAAAGTTTTTTTTCATCAAATTGCGGACTCCTCTGGAATATCCGTAGTACATCAGTTATTTATTTTATTCTGTTATCCCCGTCCCGCTTTAATGCCTTCACTGTAATCAGACGATCTTCAAATATTCCTCCTATATATCTGACATCAATCAAAACATAACGCTGCCGTTGCCATATCTCTGACTTTAATCAACTCTCGATGGTTGTTTTGATTTGAGTTTTATTTCCACCAGAGTCTCAACGTTAGTCATAATAGGCTCCCCCGTAGGCGCAACCGATGGTTCAATCTCTCGAATTTCGACCAAACTTTGAGAGTACCACTGATCAACCTTTATCGCTCCAGACACCAATCAGAACTTCTCACAGGCATAGCTCTCATGTCTCTTCCACCAATCAGACAATTTTAATGATACATCTCTATTCGTTCGACATCTCTAACGTGCACAAGTCAACAGACAAGCCTTACACCATTTAAGAACTGTTCCTACTGCCATCGATTCTTCATAACAGCTCTCTGACGCTAATAAAGTAGAGGTTACCGCCACAGAAAATGGTCCAGCCTTGGACCGGTAGTTTGTCCACTTTTATGTCGTGATTGAAACGCATTTCGTATTCAGTTCCAGAAAAAAAGTTCCGTGGCTGCTCGTGCAGAGAGGCATGAGCTTGCGAGGGAATCGCGGATTGAAATTTATAGAATACTACCGACCTATATTGGATTACTGAGTTCAATATCATTTGATCCCAATAACTCGTAAAATGTTTAGATCATCATTCAAATAAAAATTAATGGATTTGAATATAACGTGGCTTAGCATCGTTGATATCCTTGGCATTTCACACACAAATTTCATTTGTTTATGTGGGTTTGTAGAACTTTCTATTCGCCTAATACTCCGTGACGAGGTGATCTTGACGTTAAAATATGGAAAACTCTAATAATTCAATTAATATAGCACTTATTCACAAGTTCTGTATAGCAGTGTCATAACAGTTTGATTCCAGAGATAGCGGTAGGGTCGTTTCCAATTTTTCTTTGCCACCGCATCTAATTATCAGTCGTGTTGTTCCGTTGCCAGGGCTTTCTCCAGCAACCACACTCAAGCTGTGAGGAACTATATTGAACTCATTACCTGCACATAAATATTATATCACGTTAAACGTGCTAATATTCAATTCCAACGTTATCTAATATGAATACAATTTTATTGTACACTATAATTTCCACTAAAATGTTGATGGTTCAATTGTTTTTCCGACTAATTATTCATCTAGTCATGTATACATATATGTGCTCTAAGAAAATAAAACTATTCTGCATCAGTTCCTAACCGCGAGGCAAGTTTTTTTTTTGCTCAGCAGGTTTATCAGTCATGTTTTGTAGCAATGCACTAGGCTCCTAATAACGGCTTTATTAATTTGGTTTCCTGTCAGCATGGAACAGCTATATTTGTGTACCATTCCAAGAGAAATGGATGTATTATTACACCTTATCGAGGAGAATTATTTCCAGTAAATTTGTTATACAGTAGAGGCTGCATCAGTACACCTGTCTTTTAAGGAAGGGAGTTAGCTTGATTGCGAGGGTTTCTCTATCAGAAAACCTTTTAATGTAGGGATTGCTGCCTCACTCCATCTGTCTTAAAGGGTAGGCCGCATCAGGCGAGCTGTAGGACGGTTGCTTCCGAATGTCAATCATCTCTATGCCCGTGCGGATTTGTCACCTTATAAAGAGAGACAGCTATTTTTTTAAAGCCCGCTGCATAAGTACATCTGTCCTTTATATCTATATGTATTTGTAAACTATACCGTGCGTTCAGGATGTATCACCATATCTGTCCCATAGGACTTCTGTATCAATTCTATTCTTTGGTCAGGTATTTGTACACCTGTTCTGTTGAGACGAATATTTAAGTGTACAACTTCTCTATGAAGACGGCTGCATTCCTACACCTGTGCTATAAGGATTGGGAACGTCGATCTCAGTGCAATCGTTTTATAGGAGGATTGTATTTGTGTACCTAAAATTGGAGGTGAAAATTTCAGGTAATTATTTTCTATCATTCTTAAATGTTTCATAAATCGGAGAGATCAGTTATTATATTTCAATAGAGTTTAATTTAATGTTTCCGTTAGAAATAGTCGAATAAAAACATATTTTGTCACAAAAAATTACAGACCACCTCGACTTTGGATGAACTTTTATAGGTCATAATTTGATTTATGAAACGTAAAGAAAAATGCTGAGAATCTTATGTCAACACTAGAATTATTTTAATTAATTTTCATACTTCTGCAAGTCAGCGATGTTTTCCTTAGAAGAATTATTCGTATAACCAAGAAAAGGAAAGCCGAACTTCAGTATGGTTCCAACTTAAATGAAAAATGTTAGGATTTATAAATCAATGTATGATATTTTTACCTACGTGGTAGCTTCGTATCACTCAGTGGGTGCATGGCATTACAGTATAAGTTCGTTACCACAGAATCAACATCATCTGTTCGATACCTATTTTGTGGTACGTAAACTGCCCTAAAATATGATACCTTTGGATTCTCTTCAAAAAAATATTCTCATATTCAATACTACTTACAATAACTCCTTATCAAAATATGTAGACAATTTATAATGAAAATGAATCTCCCTGTTCATAAAAAATCTGGCATTACTGTGTCTAGCTGTGCTCGCTTACGATCTCGTAGGCGGATGTTCCGGCTCCCCCACACATGAGCTTGGGACCCGTACTTGGCTCACAGGGTAACCAATTTCCCTCGATGTCCCAGATTTACCTTGGTAAATTTGGTAATATCCGGGCCAGCGAGTCCCTCGCCGACAGCTCCCTGCTTTTCTCGACATGGCATCTTATACCTAAAATAGTGAATGACAATGATTAGATCAAAATCGGTGGTTTTTCGATATATTGGTCGAAACTTGTGACATAAATAAATTGCGTGAAGACTCATTACTGTTTCACGGTTCTTCTCCGAGGTAAAAACCAGAACATATAAAACTAATTCTTTGTGATACTGCATATTTATATGAAAAAAACTTCAATTTATTGAGTCGGTGACGAGTAAATTTAGTGACTGTGCAGCATAATAAGTTTTCCTGCAAAAAAAACAGCCGGGGACTGCGTTTCGGAACTATAGTTGTTGAGGCTTATTGCAGTACTGTAAAAAAAAATTGTCTGTCATGACCGTGACAAAAACAACCTTAGTTTTACGTTTTGAGTTCAACATCCCTGCTATGAGTGTACGTATCTAATACCTTTATGAAGGCAGTTTGTGGCCCCCAGCCAAGTAATAATTATTAAAAGCAATCACTGCCAACCACGGGTTTATTATTATTGACCGACGGCCTAGTGTGTGTCCCCCTTCTTACTACTTCACTATTTGACTCCACGTTACCACATTAATAAAAGGGACGACACACTA